>CATIWO010221262.1:0-14809 GCA_949673435.1 Macaranga tanarius
GGTGCCATGGACATCATGGACAAAGTGCAACCCTGGCCGCAGATTCTATGGATGCCCTAATTATAGTGTAAGTTGTGTGATTTAGGGTGTTGAATGTAATGAGTTTATAATTTGCTCAACTGACAATATTGTGAATTGGAATAATATTTGCAGCCACCGAGAAATCAACTTCCTAGAAAAGGGTATAGTGATTTCATTTGTTTTGATGAAGAGATGGATAATAGAGCAAATGATGTCATTAATGGACTAAAAATGGAGAATATAAGGCTGAAAGAGGCTAATAAGGAGTTGATGAAAATTGCTAGGCGTGCTGCAGTTGGTTTAAGCCAACCTTCATCAATAGAAGAAATTAGAGAAGAAGTCAGAGTTTTAAAGCAAGAGTATATGGTGAAAATGGAGAAAAGCAGAAGGCAATTTAGAATAGCCATTGTTACTATTATCATTTCTTGGTGTGTGTTTAAGTAGAAAGAAATAGGCTATATAATGTACTTTCTTGAATATGTTAATGAAATAGTTTCTTAAATTGTTGTTGTAAATGCTTCTCCATTTATAAATGTGTTTGAAAGATTAAAAGGTAATAGGCAAACCATAATGACAAAACTATCCAGCCTTGAATAATTGCAGCAAATTGAATAGTAAATTTAAGCAAATTGTATATTGCACTAAATTCATGTACTATGTCCCAGGATGGAAGCAAAATGTGCACTAAATAAAGCACATATTCAGTCAATCTGTGAAATATGTATGTGAACATAAAAAGCATAACCATTAAAGGTAGTCCTGAAATGAGCATAAATAACCTGCTTAATAGTTTGTGCATAACAAACTGTATCCTTCTTTGAGTCACAATTGCTCAATTATGTATCCAAAATATTAACAAAAAGAATCACATGTCTTGATGGGCAATAAAAAATGACAGTATCAGGCATATAGTTCCTGAGGAACTAGATTCATATAAAAAAGTCATCTAGTTCTTATGGGAACTAATACGGCCAAAAAATTCTATCCACAACTTATCTTCATGCTATGTTAGCCTCCTTCGAACTATTATGCAGCTTTCTAATCCTTAATTATCTCTCCTCCTCAAGCTGTCTGGTTGTCAAGCATGCAGACCCCTGCCATTGAAGGCCTGGAGGCTTGAATGGAAGATTCACAAGCTGAGTCACTTCTGCACCATCACCATTGAAGGTAATCTTTCTTGTGCCTTCATTGTTGCTTGAATGGGCCCTCCTGGAAACTGCTCTCAATTGTTTTTCATTTGGAATTGGAAATAATATTTCAGGATTAGGGTTACCAAACATTGGTCCAGCCCTCACTTCTGGAGCTGTCAGACAATCCTTTCAGTTGGCAAACTGGGCTGTAATTGATTAGTCCAAAAAGATTGATCAGCACAAAAAAAAATTCACAAGCTACACAACCAATCATAAACACTGTCATACTTACATTATAAGTCATACTACCATCAGCAGAAACAAAGCACCCATGACCCACATTTCTCCTCCTACACTATCTAACAGAACCCATATTGCTCCTTTGAGACATTGTAATAGAATCAGTACTTGGTTCTGTCACTTTTTGCTTCCCTTTTGAGGTTGAAGCAATGACATATGAACTTTGACCGCTAGCGACATGTGTTGCTACTGCTTGTGCCTAGGGAACATTTGTTCCAGCTTCTACTGCTTGTCAGTTCATCAAACACCGAGTTCATCAAATATACAATATAATAGGTATTTTATTACACAATTACTTATTCAGCAGTTGTATTATGAGACCCGCAACACGTGGCCTCTATCTAACCCAAACACGTGTCAATGAAAATAGACTCAAGTATAATATGAGTATAGACACATGAAATGCACATCTATGTATTCATCATAAAATCAACATATATACATACTAGTGAAACTACCATATAATAAATAGAGTAAAATATTATTTTTTAGGGGGACGCTAGCTCTAGCCAGTCACTGCGATCGCCAGTGTCAACTTTCAGCTAAGGGCCCTAGCGCTCACCAGTCATTGACGGTCGCCAGTGCTGTGAAGCAGTTAGAGGGACTGGCGCCCACTAGTGGCTGGTGGCAGCCCTCCCTTTGTCTATCCCAACACCTGTTTAAAACACACTTGTTTCAAAACACACACATAATATGCCTCTTAAACCAAACCTCTCTCTCTCATACACACACACACACACACATATATATATACACACACACACACAAACCACTCATCCAAAAAAATATACATATGATTTTATACTCAATCATATTTAAAAACTTCATAATCAAATGCTCACACACTTAAATATATAGTGCATCTCTATCACAACTTTGCAATCCATTACATAATGCATAATACACAAAATATTCTTAGCACAATTTTATAAATAGCCCCCATGTACATAACAACTTCACCAAATGCATGTAGTGCATGATAAATGAGGATGGGGTCAAATTCAGCAAGCACACCTCAAGCCTCCGGAAGTCACTACAGTGCAAGCTTCAAACTCGGACTAACTATTTCTTGAAAAATAGTTGCAAATGGGGTGAACTTGTGACTCAATAAGTAATTACTAATATAACTATACATATATCACTTCGTAAGAACTAATTAAGTGATATATATATATATATATATATATATATATATATATATATTGTTCAACAACCAATATATGACATACCAAACATATATAACAAATGCCCACATATACACAATATATACTTACTTAACTTACATTCTAAAATATATCACATCCATATCAATTAACAATCACATATTGTCATAAAAATTAAACTCATTCATCTATAACATAATAACAATATTTGGTTTCTGGCCGGAACTACCTCACATGTGCATTTCTCACAAGTGGTCACATACTGGGACTATCCACTTGGCTCATTCTCAGTTCTCATAACCTCACATGCACACACATAATTTATCAGGTAGCTATTCACCCGGCTCAGCTTGCCCATCTCATATTTTCATCTTTTTGTCATGTGACCACTACTGAAACTATTCACCTGGCTCAGTTCTAGATTTCACAATCAGTGAAGGCTATACGCCCGTCTCAGCCTCACTATCACATATTTTTCTCACCAACATTCAATAAATTCTCATTCTCACACACATCGCATTTCAATAGCAATTTTACACTTGTATCATACTCAAATCACAAATCATCAATTTTTAAAATTTATATATTCAAGTCACAACACATCACACATTTTGTTCAATTCATGCATCGCATCACATTTCTCATTTTCAAAAGAATCAATATATATTGTTACGTTAATAATTACTTACACAAGTTGCTTCAGCTCCTTCAAAAGAGAAGCTTTCCTATTGATTTACACCACCTCTATCCGTATCAAGCCTATACACAATTCATACATCAATACCGCATAGCAAATAGAACTCTTGTACTCAAATGAAACTAAGTGCCATTCAATACTTTAGGTTCAATGTGCCCTAATGAAGTCTACACAAGTTCAAAAATCATGAAATTTATATTAAAGCTATCCAAGTGAGTCTACAATAAATTCTAATTAGAATATCTAAAATTGGACATGCATAGAATTAAATATGCACTTTTGAGTAAAACTGATCAAAATAGAGTTACCAATATGAGCACAAAAATATCAAACTATGCCAGTCACTCTTAATAGCAGAAACAACTTTAGATCAAAACACAAGAGCTGTAGAGGACACTCTGAAGTTTTCAGAGCATTAAATCTTGCTCAAATCAGAGCTCTACAACTCCAAATATAGCAAAAATAAAGGGATTGAAAAATAGGGTATACAGAACTCGAGATGTGCAACCAAAATAAAAATACAATTAAAACTTACTAAATGAGATTCAATATACATGAGACCTCCCAAAGCTTCATAAGGCATAAGATTGCTAGCTAGAGCAAGATCAAAATCTCACCAAAAATCCTCCAAGAACCCCTCTTCTTCTTCTTCTTCTTCTTCTTCTTCTCTACCAATATTCTCTACACCCTAAACTCATATACACACACACATATACACTTACACCACTCCACCAATCATATAATTCCATTTACCCCCTCAAAAGTCTTCCTATTATTAAATGCCCAACAAACTCATAAATGGACATTTATCCTTTAATTAACCAATATAATATTATATATATATATATATATATATACACACACAAATATCACAAACCATCTCTATATACCCTTAATGTACTAGGATAATTACCCAAAAATTCATAATTTTTTTATTTTGACAAATAGGTCTAAACTTATCTTACCAATATACCTCTCTCTACCAATATGCACATGCCAAACTTAAATGTAACTCATAACTCTACTCCACATGTCAAGAAATTACTATGCATGCACAGTACATCTAAAATCACGGGTGTTATAATTCTCCTCTCCTTATTGAAATTTTATCCTCAAAATTTGTTACTCACCGCTTCCATTTCTATGAAATAGGTATGGATACTTCTATCTCATTTGATCCTCCACTTCCCATGTTGCTTCTTTTGGAGAATGATAGCTCCATTTGACCTTCACTATGGGTATTTCTTTATTCCTCAACTTTTTTACTTTTCGATCTAGAATTTCTACTAGTTCTTCCATATAAGTTAATGCCTCAAAAACTTCTATCTCCGGCTTATGCACGATATGACTTGAGTCAGATCGGTATCTCCATAGTATTGATATATAAAATACATTATGAATTAATGATAATTTTACTGGTAGTGCCAATCTATATGCTAATGGTTTGATTCTCTCTATAATCTCGTATGGTCCAATGTACCTCAGACTCAATTTTCTTTGTCTACCAAATCTCAGAATCCCTTTTCATGGCGACACCTTTAAAAAGACCTTCTCTCCTACTTGATATTCCATTTCTCTTCGATGTTGGCCTACATAAATCTTTTTTCGATCTTGTGCCACTTTGAGACCCTTCTTTACTATTTGTATTTTGTCAACAGTTTCTTGAATCAACTCAGGACCTTCAAATTGTCTTAGTCCTTCAACATCCTAACACACTGGACTTCGACACTTTTTCCCATATAAAGCCTCATATGGAGCCATCCCGATACTAGAATGATAACCGTTGTTGTATGTAAACTCGATCAATGGTAGATGATCATCCCAGTTTCCTTTGAAGTCAAGTGCACAAGCTCTCATCATATCTTCTAGTGTCTAAATTTTCCTCTCTGACTATCCGTCTATTTGGGGATGAAAAGTCATGCTGAAATGCAATTTCATTCCTAAGGCTTGTTGCAAACTTCCCTAAAAATGTGAAGTATCAGACACAATTGATAAAGGAACTCTGTGCAATCTCACAATTTTGACAACATACAAAGAAGCTAATTTATCTAGAGATTCACTAGTTTAAATTGGCAAGAAGTGAGCCCATTTGGTCAATCTATCTACTATGACCCATACGGCATCATGCTTCCTAAAAGTTCTAGGAAAACCCATAATAAAGTCCATTGTAATCTTCTCCCACTTGCATTAAGGAATCTTCAACGGTTGTAATTTACCTGCATGTGCTTAATGTTATGCTTTTGTTTACTCATAAGTCAAACATCTTGTAATAAACTCGACTACATCTTTTCTTATTGTCGGCCACTAGTAGTAAGGCTTCAAGTTCCGGTACATCTTAATGCTTCCCGGATGCATGGCATAAGGAGAAAAATGAGCTTCGTCCATGATTTGCCTCCTTAGCTCTCCAGTGTTCGGTACACATATTCATTCTTCCATCATCAATATACCATCCTCCGTGATTATAAATTGAGAATTGATTTCATCTTTCTTTCATCTTTTTTAAATATGGATCTTCCATTTGAACACTTTGAATTTGATCTCTCAATATTGGTCTAACTTGTAAGGTAGCAAGTAAATGATCTTTTTCAATATCCAGTGTAGTGTTCATTGCCCGCAAAGCCAATAGATTGTTCACATCATAACCAATTATCCTAGTAGAGCATTCCACTGTTTTTCAGCTTAATGCATACGCTACCATATTCACCTTTTTCGGATGATATTCAATTGTACAATCATAATTCTTCAACAGTTCCATCCATCTTCTATGCCTTAAGTTTAGTTCTTTCTGGGTAGGGATGTATTTCAAACTTTTATGGTCAATAGAGATCGTAAATGTCTCCCTCTTCAATCCATGTACAATAGCGATCAATTCTAGATCATGTGTCGGATAATTCATCTCATGTGGTCTCAATTGCCTAGATGCATAGGCGATCACCCTTCTGGTTTGCATGAAAACACATCCTAAACCTTACCTTAAAGCATCGGTATACACTACAAAATCACCACTTCCAGTCAGTAAAGTAAGTATAGGAGTAGTTGTAAGGGCTTCCTTCAATCTTTTAAAACTATGTTGGAATTTCTCATTCCATTGAAAAGGAGCATTCTTCTTCAATAAAGCAGGCAAAGGTCTTGCAATTGTGGAGAAATCTTTCATAAATCTTCTATAATACCCAGCTAATCCTAAGAAACTTCAAATTTCTGTCACAGTTTTAGACAGTTCCCCCTCTTGAACAGCTTTAATCTTTGATGGATCAAGCTTTACTCCTTCCTTAGACACAATATGCCCAAGAAATGCTATTTCTTCTATCCAAAACTTGCATTTACTGAATTTCGCATACAACTGTTTCTCCTGCAAAATTTGTAAGGCTAATCAAAGGTGCTTTTCATGTTCTTCCCGACTTAAAGAGTAAATCAATATGTCATTAATAAAAATAATTACGAACTGATCTAAGTACGGCTGAAATGTCTTGTTCATTAGGGACATAAAAGCTGCTGGTGCGTTAGTCAACCCAAAAGGCATCACAAGAAATTCAAAATGTACGTATCTTATTCTGAAGGTAGTCTTAGGAATGGAAGATTCTGCTACTCGTAATTGCCAATAGCTGGATCTCAAATCAATCTTCAAAAACATAGTAGCATCTTTAAGTTGGTCAAGCAAATCGTCAATTCTAGGCAAAGAATATTTATTCTTTACTGTTATTCATTTTAATTGCCTATAGTCAATACATAATCTCATACTTCCATCTTTCTTCTTTAAAAATAACACCGGTGCTCCCCACAGTGAAATACTTGGTCTAACAAACCCTTTTTCTAGCAATTCCTCTAATTGCTTCTTCAATTCTTTCAACTCTAATGGTGCCATCCGATATGGAGCAATTGATATTGGAGCTATTCCTGGTATGGTATCAATTTCAAAATCCTCTTCTCGATGTGGTGGCAATCCCGGTAACTTATGTAAGAACACATCTGAAAATTCTTTAACAATCGGCACATCCCTAACTCCCGAACTAACTTTTGATGTGTCAATAATGTTAGCCAAAAATGCTTCACACCCATCTCTAATCAGTTAAAAAAGCTATAGCGGTAGAAATCAAATATGTAAGAATGGTTGTTTTCTCTTCTACTAACACTAGTTTTTCTTACCCCAAAGTCTCAATAGTCACTTCCTTGGTATAATAGTTTACCATTGCATGATGCTTGGATAGCCAATTCATTCCCAAAATAATATTAAGCTCTTCTAAATTGATCACCACTAAGTCAACATGCAAAATTATATCCTCTATTTCTATAGGACAAGCTCTAACTACCATGTTAATAAGCACTGTACCCCCAGTAGGCATCAATACACACATATTATATCCTAATACTTTAATGGTGGCATGTACTTTAAATATAAATTCATATAATATGAATGAACATGTGAAACTAGGGTATACTAAAATAAATACTTTATAACCAAGGATTATAAATGTACCAGTGATAACATCTGGTGCAGCTGGAGCCTCTTGCCTTGTGATGGCATACACCCTAGCTTGACTTTATATTTATCCAATGGATCCCGTAGGTGTAGAAGTATGAACTTCATTTCCTCTTCCATATCCTCTTCCTTGACCAATTTGGAGGGAATTTTCGCCCGCACTACTTTGCCTCAATATCTGAGGTCCCTCAATATTTCTTCTTGCTGGACAATCTCTAATGATGTGTCTAGGTCGGCTATAATGATAGTAAATAATCACTTTAAACCTCCAACATTCTCCAGAATGAAATCTGCCACATTTGTTGCATGTGGAGGCAGGTACACTGCTCATCAGTCTACTTCTTCCTCCCTCTCTTCTATTACCAACTCTTCCAAATTCTCTACTGGAACTACTTCCCATTGATTATGTAGGTTGACTAGACCCTTGTCCTCAAAAACTACTTTGTTGAAAGCTAGAACCTCTGAAGGATGATCCTCCCCTGGTTCTAAATGAAGAGGATAGGTTAAACACACCGATAGTCTTCTTCTTTTTAGTTTCAAACTCATTTCTTTCTAGAATGAGTTCTTCTGCTCTGATGGTTGTCTCCAATAACTCTCTATATATGGATGTCTTCACCACTATCTTCTCTCGAATCTCAAGATTCAAACCCCTCTCAAATTTGCTTCTTTTCAGCTCATCCGTAGCTACCTCTTTCGGTGCGTATTTTGATAGCCTCATAAATTAAACTTCGTAATCGGCCACCGATAAATCCTCTTGCTTCAAGTTAAGGAACTCAAGCTTCTTTTTTTCTTTGTACACTGCTAGCATATATTTATCTATAAAGACTTGCAAAAATTCTATCCAAGTGATCAACTTCAGCATATTCCTGCTTCCTGGCACTGTATCCTACCAGTCCAAGGTATTTTGTTCAAACAATGATGCCATATAACTTACCCTCTTCTCAGGAGTGCAATCAAATCGATTCAACACTCTTTCAGTACCCCTCAACCACTCTTTAGCCACTGTTGGGTCAGTGGTCCCAATAAAAACCTTAGCACCTTGCTTCCTAATCTTTTCAAAGTTTTCATTAAGTGTGCTTTCGTTTGGTTTTTGAGTCATCTCCCCTATGGCTTGCATAAACTCTTGCATGAAGGGTGGGTAATGAGCTTGTGAATGAGGAGATTGTGATTGGGCTTGCTCATATTCACCTAACACATGTATAGGATCTAGCCTATGAACAAACTTAGATGACTCTTTTGGGCTGATAGGAGGTGCTTGGCATTCTTCCATCCTAATACATTCAACACCCATTAACTAGATGTCATCTTTAATGTATGCATGATATGCTATGTATGTTGTGTATGCATCACATTCCAAGTCCCGAGGATATATAATCCCTACTCTGATACCACTAAATGTGAGACCCGTAATACGTGGTATAACACGTGCCCTTTAGTACACATATGTGTGTGTAACATAAGTATTGCATTTTATGTTTAAGAGTTAGTAGACTTTAATTAAGTTTAAGGATGTACTTGTAGTGTAGAGAGGGACTGAATTGGATAGTGAGTTTAGAGTGATTTGTCACATTAGAAAGTTAAGTGGGGTATTGTGAAATATGCTTATAGCATTAAGGAGTTTTATAGATATGATTTGTGGGAATATTTAATTAGTAAATATTATTATTTTTATTTTTAAGTGATAATTATTGCTTAATAAGTAATTATTAAAGAAGACTTTTGGGGTAAAAATGAGGGAATTTGAATGGTTCAAGTGTGTGGGTATAAGTGTGTGTGTGTGTGTGTGTGTGTATGTATGTATTTTTATGTAGAGATTTTAGGAGTTAAAGAAGAGTGAATTTTTTGATAAAATTTGAGAGTTTTAATCTGATTTAAGCTATTAATTGGGAAGCATTAGGAGGCCTTACAGCCATTGAATTCATTTTGGTATGCTTTTCTTGTGTTATTATTTATTTTAAGTTAAGTTGGTTGGTTGCAATTTCGGGTAGATTTTCCTCTATTTTTTAGTCCCATTGTTTTGGCCATGACTGGAGCTTCAAAGCTCTAATTTGAGCATGGTTAGACTCCCTAGCAACTTCAGAGAGTCCTCTTCAACTTTAGTGTTTTGAGTTTTGGTTGAATTCATCGTTAGAAGGGTCAAATAAGGTTGAACATTTTACTGCTCACTAGATGCACTATTTTGTTCTGTTTTGGCCAAGTGGATTCTAAAATCCCTAATTAATTCCATACTTATCCGAATTTAGTGATTCTACTGGAAATTGGAAGAAGACATATAACCCTAGCTTCAATAACAATTTGGGGGGTTTTTAGACTTGTGTGTGTGTCCCTAGGTTATAATGAACTTTTGGACATTTAATTACAATTGGTGATTTTGGAATGAATTATAATGCTTGCTTGTGGAATTTAGCATATTATATATATAGGAGTTGGAAGAGGAAGTGGAAACCCTACTCAATAGGAGGAGCTTTGTTTGTGAAGGAGTTGAAGCCTTTTTGTAAGTAATTGTTATTATAATACATATATATATATATATTAATTTTTAAGTAACTATAGTTGTGATCTATGTTAATTCATCCATGCTATTTAATATAGCAAGAATGTGGTATATATATGTGTATATATTATTGGTGAGAATATTGATTGATTAGTTTGGAAAGTGTTGTGATGAATTATGTTTGATAGCATATAAGTTGTGCAATTCACTTGAGGTGGTGTGAATTGAAAGTCACTATTTTGATTAAATATATAATGCTTGTGAGGAATGTGATACATATGTATATTAATTGATGTGAGGTATATGTGTGATAGTGGAGACTGAGCTGGGCAGAGAGCCTCCACTGATTATAATAACTGAGACTGAACTGGGCAGAGAGTCTCAGTAATGGCTATTTAATTGATAATGAATTGTAAGGAATATAGCCAATAAGGCTAAGTGTGAGGAAAGGCTTATTCGGATTTCAACTCATGCATTGATTGTATATTCAATGAACTTGGTGCTTATGAATGAGATTGAATGTGATGATGGGATGATTTAGTATAAATGGTGGATGTGGATGCTCTTAATTGTGAATGATTAATATTATGTATTAATGGATGTTTGCTGTGGATTAGTGTGTCTAGAATGTATTGTTGTGGCTTGAATTGAGTTACATTCATATGCTTTGACATCACTAGTCACTTCAAGAGCATTTTCGTCAATTTATACCATTGAATTAAGTCTAGGTGTCTTCATGAAAGTTGTAGCTCTCTGAAATAGCTTTCCATACCTCTTGAATCACTTGAATCTGAGTTTTATAGAAGAAGTTATGGCCGAAAGAGTGCAACATGGTCAGTAGGGTCGTATCTCTATACGCCCGTACTAACTCGGTAACCGGGTGCCGAGTTGTACCTACGACTCAGGGTGCTAACTCAGCACAGTGTGCCGAGTTGTGATGAGTCAGCCTTCTATCAGCGCATTTTTTTCTTCATATTTTGACCATAACTTGAGCTATAGAGCTCCAAATGAGGTGTGGTTTAAAGTTAGAGAAATGTTAAGGAGTCCTCTACAAGTTGCATGTTCTGAGTTTGAGTTGAATCTATCTTTAAGATTCTCTAATGGAGCTTGACATTTTATTGCTCACTTATTCCTTCTTCATTTGGACTTCTGTACGCATTCTATGTAGTGCCATTGGTTATGGAACTATATGGTAATAGTTAGTAGACTTGGTAAAGGTTTGAAAGACTATATTATGATTCTTAGTATATGTTTATAGTATTGGCTATCATATTCTATCATCTCTTTGCTTCTATGATTAGTATATGTGTGCGATTGTATTAGTAGTTGCTTACTGAGTTGCAAGCTCACCCCTTTACTGTTGAATCTTTTCAGAACTTGATTAAATTAAAGGCTTGAAGCCTGCATCTGAGTTTTAGGTGGGGTAACAGTGTGCTTAATGTCAACTACTTCATCCTCATGAGCATCACACCATTTTTGGCATTTGGATTTTGTAATAGAGTTAAGTGGTTTTTGTATATATATATATGCAAATCTATGTACCTTATATAAACTTGTACTTTTAAATATAACAAGTCTTTTATGAAAAATTTTAGCATTGCCACGTTTATGATTCATAATTGGACACTTGTATGTGGTACCTAGAGGGTGCTACATTAAGTGGTATCAGAGCGGGGATTAGATTTCCTCGGGATACTAAACATATTGTATTCATGACATCTCATGCATGAGTTTTTAGAAAGCATATAGTTGATGTGCGTTGCATATCTCAGCATGGATGAATATCAAGCACTTTGAGTTGATCCCGAAGAGTCTTCAGAGTCAGTTCATAGACCTAAACCTGAACAAATTTAACCCCAAGTCCCTCCTCCTGTTGTATATCCTTTTATGCAGGAGTTTGTTCAGATGATGAGGAACATAAGTTAACCACCAGTAGGGAATGTTATAGATGAGACCTATGAAAAGATCAGGAAGCAAGGTGCTAAAGCCTTTGTGAGTACCACTGACCCCACGGTAGCTGAGGAATGGCTACAAAGCACCGAGAGAATTCTTGACCGGTTTAAGTGCACCACAGAGAAGAAGGTGAGCTATTCCATTTCTTTACTTGAGCTAGATGCTCTTAATTGGTAGGAGATGGTACCGAGGAGTAGGAATGTGCCGATAACCTTAACTTGGGAGGAATTCTTGAAGGAGTTTATGGAGAAATATACACCGGTAGTGTACCGGGAATGAAAAAAGATAAAGTTTCTTAAATTGAAATAGAATGACCTTTCTGTTGCCAACTACAAGGTGCAATTTATGAGATTGTCCAAGTATGCACCGGTGGAAGTTGCCACGGATGAATTGAAGAGGAATAAGTTTGAGCGGGGATTGAATTTTGAGATTCGAGAGAAGATGGCCATTAAACCTCTGACTTATAAAGAGGTATTAGAGACTACTGTACGAGCTGAAGAAATGATTATTGAAAGGAATAAAGTTAAGGCCAAAAAAAAGAAGACCACTGGCTCATTCTCTACTCCAACTCGAACTAGTGTCAATTCATCTTTCAAAGGCTCTAGATTTCAACGGGGCAACTTTAGAGGAAGGAGTATAAGTCGATCCAACCAGTCTAGGGGAGGATCATTTGGCCGGAGATTTGGAAGATTTGATAGCTAGAGAGGGCAAAGTAGATCTATGAGTGGAGCATTAACTCCAACATGCAATAGATATGGTAAGATTCACTCAGGTGAATAATGGAATACTAAATTGGGTGCATGCTATTATTGCACTCAACAAGGCCACTTTATTAGAGATTTTCTGATAAGGAGGAATGCTAAGGGATCTCGGATGACAGTGTAGAGTAGTGCTAGAGAGAATGCACTTATAGTTAGTCGAGGTAGAGGTCGAGGTGGTAGAGGAAGTGGAGCTAGCACTTCGGGCCAAGCAGGATCCACTGGTCCATCTCAAGGCCAAGCAAAGGTCTACTCATATTATTACCATGCAAGATTTATAATTTTTATGAAATATAAACCCTTGTCCCCAAGTGATTTCATTGCCTTATAGAATTCAATTATATATCCACCAAAATGTACCAACTCTCATTGTGTACATATTTGATTAAAATATCATATATGGTGATCAGGCATATACAACACATTCAAACTCATAATTGAATTCAAACCATGGATATAACATAAAATAGAAATATAATTCATTGATTCATTCTTCCTTGCAATTCTAACAAACAATGGCCTAGCCAAGATACATGATAAATATAATTAAAATAACAACAAGAAGGAAAATAAAATATAAAGTACTAAAAAAGAAAGATAGAACTTTGAATGTAGATATCCTCCTTGAAGATTTCTTGACTTGCTTTGAATGTTCTTCACTTGAATATTGAATTGCACTAAAAATAACTAAAATAAAGCTAACACTTAAATAATAAAAAAACTTTCTGATATGTCTTGTCTAAATTGCTATTCTATCTTCTCTCCCTCTGAAATACAGCCAACATATGTATTTATAGGTCTTAGGGAAGGTTACAAGTGATTAAAATTCGTATACATTTGGAAAGGCACCATTTGGAATGAAAAGTCACCATCCTGTGCAGACACAGTAATTTAAAGGGTATTTTCTTCCATCAAAATGATGTTATATCCAGAAAGTGTCTTCATAATAGTTGTAGGTCTGTGAGTTAGCTTTCCAATTCAACTTGAATCACCCAATTTGGAGGTCTGTAGAGGAAATTATGACTAAAATACGAAAACTATGCAAAGTAAAGAGTTGTGCCCCTTCGGACTCAGCACCATCGTGCCGACTCGGCACGAGTGGCCTCTGTCATGAGTCGGCACGCTGTGCCGACTCGGCACAGGCTTGCCAAATGCTCCTTTTGGTCCTTTTCTTCTTTCCTTCATTCCAATGCAACCCAAATGCACTCAAATGCTACTTAAATCACAAAATTAGCCTAAAAATGACCTATAAAACATATAAACAACATAGAAAGCATAAAAGCACAAAAATTACAATAAAAATACAATAAGTATTTAAAATGTAAATGCAAAATAAATAAAAGACAATAAAATGACACTAAATAACTATGCTAGTTTGCACACTATCACAAATAGCATGATATGTTATATTATTTTAATAAAAATAATTTAATAATTTGAAATTATTTTCTTCTAAAATTAGAAACTATTTAATAGTGTTTGATAAAAATTTTAAACTATACTAATAAAAAATTAAACTAGAATTATTTTGAACGAAAGTATAGTATTATATTAATATAAAATATTAATTAGACTAATAAAATTAATTTAATAAAATATATTAACATTTTTTAAATATTACTAGATGTGTCTTATAGGTTGTAACAATACTACTTAAATAATTTAACTAACTAAAAAGTGTTTATAAATTATTATTTTTAACTAGTTAAAATATTATAATATTTTTCTCCACCTTGTGTGTGTTTTTCACACACATATAACACAACATACATATCTCATACATACCTACAAACATACATAATACATAAACACAAAA
>CATIWO010221329.1:0-24299 GCA_949673435.1 Macaranga tanarius
TGGTGAGGTGTTGATTAGTTTTAATTATTGATTTGTCTTTTAATATATTACTTGAATTAGAAAGGAATTATATTATGTTTGAGTCCCTATTATTTCCTACAATAGATATGTATAGTAAGGGGGATTTTATGAAATATTCAATTGGGTAATAGATGTGGTTGTTCTGAGACTGAGATATATTGGAATGTGAATAAACGTTTTAAAGTTCATTGATTTTTATTGATGAAATTACTGGAAATTGGTTTTTCCTAAAAAGATTTATTATGATAATATTTCAAATAATGTTTTATCCACTCACTGGGTAATTTCCTTTTGAAATTACTCACACTCATTTTGTTTTAAAAATTTTCAGTATAGGTGATTGATCACTGCTTAGTCTGCAGCGAGAGATGACAGTGTCGCGGACCACGACAATAAAACAGGATGGATAAGATGAAGATTTTCTTTCTAGAAATATGGAAGGATTGAGATTTGAAATTGTTAATTCTATTATGTTAGCAATGAGTTGTATAAGGAGATGTATATATACTTTTAAATAGTTTTAGAGTTTAGAATTCAATTCTTGTATTTTTTATTACGAGAGATTCTTGATTATCATTAAGTCTTTAATTATATATCTTAATACTATTAGTAGTAGTGAGGGCATTACAAACACGCTCATCGGGGCTAACTCGACTGGCCCTGTCTTGAAGACCCTGCTCCTAGTGTGGCTATAGAAAAATATAAAAGATAAATAGGATTAAAATTTTATCCTTATACATTCTAGATTTCTAAGGAAGAGACTCAATCTAAAATACAATTCTAATCAAAACTCAATAATTAGCACATACTGATGTCACATTTTACGAGAAATCTATCAAAATTTGGCAGAGTTTCCTTTGTAAAACTGACATCTCTTTACTAAAAGTATAGTCATTCCTGCATAAAATAATACTTCTACAATTTTCACAATCCAATAACTCGAGTTGGCCTCCCGAACTACACTTTATGCCCAACTGAGAACCAACACAGTTACACACTTATAAATAACATAATTTTATCAAATCTACTAACATATCATAGAAATTAATTAAGCTATTAAAATAACTCAAATATATAATATAATAAAAAAAATGTTAAAGAAACTCATTTAAGCATTTGAAATAATAAAGAAATTCATTTTTTTCCGAAATTACTTCCGATTAACTAAAAATTACAATTTACTTATAAAAATTATTTTCATACTTTTATTATTTAAATCAATCTTAAACATGTTAAATAACTTTGAAATTTAATTAAAACTGAATAAACAATAAAATATAAATTTTCCTCTAAAAATATATTTAAACATATTCTCCAAATTTCTTTCAAAAAATTATATCTTAAATTCTATAAATAATTTCATAAAGCTCCGTTTATAAAGTATAATCTACACAATTTATAGTATTTATAAAAAATATAAAAAAAAAACCCCGAACTCGAAACAGTAACCCGAACACCGAAAATTCCAACAATTTCAAAAAATTATGAAAAATATATCACTGGAAAGCCCTTAACTCCAATTTTATTTCTCATAACTACCATAAAGTCTAATTCCTACTCAAATTAAAGAAATCGGAAATTAAAATCTAAAAACCTAGAAATCGTTTTACCTCCAATTGAGGTGGTTATCGGCGTCAACCGGAAGAATTGGCAAAGGGGAAATGTTTTTGCTCAGTGGATGGCGAACGCAATGGTACCAATGGCAGCGGCAACAACTCCTTCTCTTGTTCGGCTAAAAGAAGAAAGTGGAGAGAAAGGGAGAGGGAGATGGCTGACCGGACGGGGAGCTGGTGGTGGCGCGGTGGAGGTCACGGCGGCGGCAGGTGGTGACTGGCAGCAGGTGGTGGCTGGCAGCGGGAGGGAAGGATAAGAAGAAAAGAAATGGGATTTTATAAAATAAACTAATATATATATATATATATATATATTATGAATGGAAATTATCCATTAAGTCCCTCCTTGAAAATATTTATCAAAATAACACTCAAACTTTTAAATTTAATTAATAAAGAAAATACGGGTCATTACAATCTTCCCTCCTTACAAAAATTTATCCTCGAATTTTTACAAATAGAAAAGAGTACAAGGTTTCACTGTGGAAAAAGATAAAGATATGTCACTCGCATCTCTGCCTCAATCTCCCACATGTGTTCTTCAATATTGTTGTTTCTCCACAAGACTTTGACCATTGGAATCTGTTTAAAATACAACTGATGAACTTGATAGTTAACAATTGTAACTGGCTCTTCTTCATAAGTCAAATCTTTATTCACTTCCACACTCTGGGGCTGCAAAACATACGAAGGATCCGAAATATATTTTTTGAGCATCGAAACATAAAATACTGGATGCACTTGAGATAAATTTGGAGGTAAAACCAATCGATAAGCAAATATACCAACTCTCTCTAGAATCTCGAAAGGCTCAATATACCTCGGTGCCAATTTTCCTATCTTTCCAAATCTTATAACACCCTTCATTGGTGATACCTTTAAGAATACATAATCCCCAACTTGGAATTCCATATCCTTCCGCTTCGGGTCTGTATAACTTTTCTGCCTACTAGCTGCTGTTTCCAATCTTCTTCTGATCAAAGCCACCTTCTCGGACGTATCCTTAACATTTTATGGTCCAGTTAGTTCTCTTTCTCCAACTTCATTCCAATACAAAGGGGACCTACACTTCCTTTCATACAAAGCTTTATATGGCACCATCTCAATACTACTGTGATAACTGTTGTTATAAGCACATTCTACCAATGGCAAATGATCATCCCAACTACCTCCAAGATCTATTATACACATTCTTAATATATCCTCAAGTGTTTGGATCATTTTCTCTGACTGACCATCTGTTTGAGGATGAAAAGCAGTGCTAAAATCAAGTCTAGTACCCAATGCTTCCTGTAATTTCTACCAAAACTGTGAGCTAAACACCGAACCTCTATTAGAAACTATAGAAATAGGCACCCCATGAAGACACACAATGTGCTTGATGTATAACCTAGCCAATTTAGCCACTGAATAAGTAGCTTTAACTAGTAGAAAGTGAGCTGATTTTATTAACCTATCCACTATCACCCAAATAGAATCATATCCATGCTTTGAACGAGGTAACCCTGTCACAAAATCCATGATGATTCTCTCCTATTTCCACTCAAGAATCAGAAGAGGCTGAAGTTTTCCTGAAGGTTTCTGGTGCTCTGCTTTCACTTGCTGATAAGTCAAACATTTGGAAATAATTTCTACTACATCTTTCTTCATTCCATCCCATCAATAAATATCCTTTATATTATGGTACATCTTGGTAGAACTAGGATGTACGTTATAAGCTGCATAACGTGCTTCCTCCAAGATCTCTTCTCTCAAATTATCCACATTAGGAATACACAATCTTCCACTAATCCAAAGAACACCTTCATCATCAAGTTTAAAATTAGTAAACTTCCCTTCATGAACTTTCTCTATAAGCTCTAATAATTCAGGATCTCGGCTTTGAGCTACCTTGATCATATCCCTCAATATCAATCTAACTCTGAACTGGGCTATTAATCCCCCTGACTTAGTTATCTTCATCCTCAATCCTTGGTCTACTAACTTGTGCATCTCTTAGATTAAAGGCCTCCTTTCCACACTAATATGAGCAAGACTACCCGAAGACTTCCTACTTAAAGCATCAGCCACAACATTAGCTTTGCCTGGGTGGTATAAACTGTCACAATCATAGTCTTTCAGAAGTTCCAACCGTCTTCTTTGTCTCAAATTTAGATCTCTCTGCTGAAAAATGTACTTCAAACTCTTGTGGTCAGTGAAAATCTCACATGTCACCCTACACAGATAAAGTTTCCAAATCTTAAGGGTAAAGAAAACATCGGCCATCTCTAAGTCATGAGTAGGATAGTTCTGCTCGTGCCTCTTCAATTGTCTGGAAGTATAAGCTACTACCCTACCATCATGCATCAATACACATCCAAGTACACAGTAAACTTATCTACTCCATTAGGTAATGTCGATACTGGTACTGTAGTCAACTTCTCCTTTAGTAGCTGAAAGCTATTTTCACATACTTCTGACTATACAAACTTCACATTCTTCTGAGTTAGGCTAGTCATAGGTGCTGCAATCCTTAAAAAATCCTGAATAAACCTCCTATAATACCTTACCAAACCTAAAAAACTTCAAATCTTCGTAATAGATGTCGGTCTAAATTCAGATACTACCTCAATCTTCTATGGATATACTTGAATACCATCTTTAGACACTATATACCTAAGGAATGCCACACTTCAAGCCAAAAATCACACTTAGAGAACTTAGCATAAAGCTGATGTTCCCTTAGTGTCTACAATACTGTTCTCAAATGAAACACATATTCTTCCATGCTCTTCGAATACAACAATATGTCATCAATGAATACTATCACAAACTGATCTAAAAATGGTCTGAACACCTTATTCATTAAGTCCATAAAAGCTGCTGGTGCATTGATTAATCCAAAAGACATCATAACAAACTCATAATGGCCATATCTCATACGAAATGCCATTTTAGAAATGTCTTCTTCTCTGATCCGCAACTGGTGATAACTTGATCTCAAGTCAATCTTAGAGAAGAACTGTACACCTTGAACATATATCCTCGAAAGTAGATACTTATTCTTAACAGTCACCTTGTCCAATTCTCTGTAGTCAATACACAATCTGAGTGTACAATCCTTCTTCTTTACAAACAACATTGGTACACCCTAAGGAGAAGTGCTGGGTTTAAAAAAACCCTTCTCCAATAACTCTTACAACTGCTCCTTCAGCTCTTTTAACTCTACAGAAGCCATCCTATAAGGTGGTATAGAGATAGGAGTTGTGCCTGGAACCACATCAATGCAAAATTCTATCTCTTTATGAGGTGGTAAACTAGGTAATTCATTAGGAAAGACATTAGGAAGCTTACAAGCTACAGGAACATCTGAAATGGATTTTTATTCTGCTGCTATATCCCTGACCAAAGCCAAATATTTTTGAAATCCCTTTCTAAGCATCTTTCTTGCCCTAATGGCGGAGATAAGATTATGAGATGCAGAACTCTTATCACCTAAGAACTTGAATTCTTCCTCACTAGGAATTTTGAAAATCACTACTTTACTATGACAATCCAAAGTGGCATAATGCTGAGATAACCAATCCATTCCCAAAATCACATCAAGCCACACCAAATCTACTGGCAACTCTCTACCTCTACTAACACAGGACACCCAAGAAAAATAACATCGGTGTCCAACGAATCACTCAAAAGTGTGGCAACTGATAAAAGAGTCGTCGTCTTTGTAGCTTGCCAACTTATCTTCAAAGCAAATATAGGAGATACAAAAGAATAGGTAGCACCCGGATCAAATGAAACTCTAGCCTTAAGGTAACATATCAGAAGCATACTTGCTATGACTGCATTGGATGCCTGAGCATCCTAATGAGTGAGGGTGAAAACCCGAGCCTGTCCTCTACCTCTCTGCTGACTGGTAGAAGCCTGCCTAAAACCTCTAGCACTACCTCTACCTCCTTTACCTTAGCCCTACTGGCCTACAAATTGAGTACCCTGATACTGGACTAGTGGTGGCTGAAACTGTGCTTGGGCTATATTGGCTGTAGAAGACTGAGGAAACTACTGCTAAAAACCCAATTAAGGACATAATTTAGCATAGTGCCCTATCTATCCACATCTAAAGCATGCTCCCAGAGTCATATAATATGGTCCCTGATGGACTCTGCCACAAGTCTGATAAACACTAGCTGTAAATCCCATACTACCATACCCTGAACTCTGACCACTACTGCTACTAGTAGCACCTGAACTAAATCTGGTAGGTTTACAGGCCCCACTCTGGCCATGTCTACCACTGTTGTGGATTCTATATGGAGGTCTCTGGCCTTACTGAAAAGGTCCTTTAGGCTGACTACTAGTGCCCATCTGAAATTCTATATGTTGTGCACTTTGAGATCCTCCTACTCTAGCACCTCTGGTCTGATAATAATCGGGAATAACTCCCTATCTGATGAGCCTCTGTTCAATCTCTCTAGCTAACTCCATCACTGCCTCCAGAGTCAAGCCCGATGTAGGCATCCCGGTAAAAGCATTCCCCAAACCAGTGATATAGGTAGTAATGGCAAAGTACTGATTCCTCATTATATCCTCAGTATAGAGGGACAGTCTGAAAAACTCTCTAGTATACTCCTCCATTGATCGATCACCTCTGGATATATTAGACAATCGAAGTCTATAACTCATCCTCATCGGCTCTGGATAAAATCGTCCCATAAACCTCTCTCTGAACTAGGCCCAGGTAAGAGTAGTTATGTGGGGCTGAATCACCTGAATGAACTAATCTAATACGGTTCCATCAACAGATAACTCCACAATAAGCATCCTCTGATACTCAGTATGCGCAGTCCGAGTCCTCGACTCAATAACATGAAGAAAATCTAGTGGATCCGTAGTCCCATCATAAGAAATCATGCCAACTCTAGCATAAAATACAGCTGCCCCTAGGTCTGACATATCTTGAGTTCTTTACTGAAATAAAGACTGCATAGGTGGTACAGCCTGAGGTATAGCTGCTGCACCCTGCTGAAATCCTGGTGCATAGGTAGCATTATCAACACCCTGACCTGCAGGATCCTCGTCCTGATGTCTACGATGACCAATGGCCCTTCTAAGTTTACCCCTACACCTAGCTGGCTATACAGGGGGTGGAGCCTCATCCTGATAAGACTCTTCGTCATCGGCCTTATCGGCATGTGGAGCAGCTTACGCTCTCCTCCTTCTGAAAAGAAAAGAAATAAAATATACATTTTAAGCAACCAACATATATCCTAACGGTTACGTGGAAATCTAAAAGCAAAGAAAACTTTTCAAGGACATAGACGAACCTAATAGCTGCAGTAGTTTCAAAAGAAAACTCAACCTTACTAACCTAGGTCATACAATACTAAACTTAGGCTCTGATACCAACTTTGTCATGACCCAAACCCAGGAGTCATGACCGGTGCTAAGAAATAGGAATTTACACGAATTCGTAACCCATAGCAAGCCTAAAACCCAACATTCATGCATAACATAATTACAAATTTACCTCAGAATTAAAACTTTTAACTTAAAAATATTATCCATATATAACATTATGCTAGAACATTTAAACATATAATCCGATAATATAACATCTGTTAAAGTCAACTTAACACACTACAATAATAACGTACTACTACTACAGCATCTAAAATAATACAAATAAAAGTTAGATTAAGATTTACATAAATTAGCTAGGGAAGAATGAGTCTGACGAAGAGAACAACTCTGTGAGGCTTGCAGAGAGAAATCCTGAAAAAAATAATTAAGGGGAATCAGACCTCACTGAGTGAATTATTATTATATATATGCATGCAACCTAAGGGTACAAGCACTCAAACATTATAATAATATTTATTTAATTTATACACACATTCCATACAGATGCTCATAGTGTATAATCATATCAACACAACTGGACATAGATGGAGGATCAGAACAGAACCCTAAAATTTCGTGTAACCTCAAACACTATGCCTAACTTGCCGTTTAGGCCCTCTTGAATCCAAATAATATTTCTCTTATCCAATTGGGCAGTGGACTAGCCCCGAGACACTGAATGGTCAACCGAGCTCCCGCAATCATACTCCTCTCTATCAATAATTTCGATAAAAATATTTTTAACCATATATTCATGTCATATAATCTCATATCAAATTAAAAATTTATATCCTACCCATCTAGCGTACTAGTGCGCACACAGTCCTAGTGTAGCCCACTAGGTAGCATGTTCTACTACTATCCTCCAAAAATATCACAACCAAATAACAAAACCATAATAATATATAAACAGCATCCAAACCAAAAGAAATCCAACATTCACATTTATATATATATATATAATAGTAATAATAATATTAATAATACCATAATTATCACAAAGCAAGTAAAGGTCTAATGCAACATATCATATTCATTTCACATTAACATCAATATATGGATGTTGGGTAAGAATTTTTATATGAAATGCATACACATAATAATAACTCACAGGTGGAATGCGCTCCTCGGCACTGACTCGACTAGTCCTGTCCTGAAGACCCTTCTCCTGGTGTGGCTATAGAAAAATATAAAAGATAAATAGGATTAAAATCTTATCCTTATACATTCTAAATTTCTAAGGAAGAGACTCAATCTAAAATACAATTCTAATTAAAACTCAACAATTAGCACATACTGATGTTACGTTTTACGAGAAATCTACCAAAAATTTGGCATAGTCTCCTTTGTAAAACTGACATCTCTCTACTAAAAGTAGAGCCATTCCTGTATAAAACAACACTTTTATAATTTTCACAACTCAATAACTCGAGTTGAGCTCCCGAACTACACTTTATGCCCAATCGAGAACCAATACAATTACACACTTATAAATAACATAATTCTATCAAATCTACTAACATATCATAGAAATTAATTAAACTATTAAAATAACTCAAATATATAATATAATAAAAAAATGTTAAAGAAACTTATTTAAGCATTTGAAATAATAAAGAAATTCATTTTTTTTTCGAAATTACTTCTGATTAACTAAAAATTACAATTTACTTATAAAAATTATTTTCATACTTTTATTATTTAAATCAATCTTAAACATGTTAAATAACTTTGAAATTTAATTAAAACTAAATAAACAATAAAATATAAATTTTCCTCTAAAAATATATTTAAACATATTCTCCAAATTTCTTTCAAAAAATTATATCTTAAATTCTATAAATAATTTCATAAAACTCCTTCTATAAAGTATAATCTATAGTATTTATAGTATTTATTAAAAATATAAAAAAACCCGAACCCGGAACAGTAACTCGAACACCGAAAATTTCAACAATTTCAGAAAATTATGAAAATGGAAAGATCTTAACTCCAATTTCATTTCTCATAACTACCATAAAGCCTAATTCCTACTCAAATCAAAGAAATTGGAAATTAAAATCCAAAAACCTAGAAATCATTTTACCTCCAATTGAGGTGGCTGCCGACGTCAACCGGACGAATTGGCAAAGGAAAAACGTTGCCTAGAGGATGGCGAATGCAATGGTGCTAGCGGCGGCGACAGAGGCGGTGGCGACAACTCCTTCTCTTGTCAGGCCGAAAGAAGAAAGTGGAGAGAAAGGGAGAGGGAGATGGCTGACCAAACAGGGAGCTGGTGGTGGCATGGTGGAGGTCGTAACGGTGGCAAGTGGTGACTAGCGGTAGGTGTTGGCTGGCAGCGGGAGGAAAGGACGAAAAGAAAAGAAATGGGATTTTATAAAATAAACTAATATATATATACATATAAAGAATGGAAATTATCCATTAAGTCCCTCCTTGAAAATATTTTATCAAAATAACACTCAAACTTTTAAATTTAATCAATAACAAAAATATGGGTCATTGCAATCCATTTCTTTATGAAGCCTAGCCTTCAAAGTATCTCCTTTAAGAAGTCCTAATTAGCTTTATCAAAAGCTTTGGCTAGATCAAGTTTTAACATAAAGTCACCATTTTTGCCCTTGAAATTATTTTTTATAGCATGCATCACTTTATGTTCGATGATAATGTTTTCTTATATGTTTTTGCCTTTTATAAAGGCTGTCTGATTTGGTGAGATAATATATGGCAACTAGAGCTTGAGTTGGCTTGCTAATACTTTTAAGATTATTTTGTAGATGTAATTGCAATAGCTGATGGGTTTGAAGTCATCAAAAGATTTTGGATGTTTAATTTTTGGAACTAGCACTATTGTTAACGTCAGCACATAAACTCGATACCTATTTCATTTGCTATCCCTTTTTTTATTACGGGAAAATAGAAGGACATTAATAGGAGTACTAGAAGAGCTTAAGGATGGCTAAATAGCTCTTATAACCTTAAAACCTTGCCAGGAGAAAAGAGGAGTCGCCACTTGGTGTCACCTAAGAAATTATCTATTTAGGGACTAGGCAAACTCGATCCTTTGCTTAGAACTAAATCCGCCCATGAATAAGACATTAGGTTTGGATATGATGTCAGCAGAAGCAGGCTCATATAATACGAGTGCTGCCCAGATGCTGAGTATTATCAGCCCTACTATGTGATACTGAGCTTCTTTAAAATGTGTACCATGATGAACCATCCATTTCATGCAAAAGCAATAATAATATATCCATATAAATATATAAGATTATAATAAAAAATGCATGAACATGGCATAAGATGATACGTAAAATATATATACACATAAATATGGCAAACATAATTGACATATAATAAATCATAAGATGAAAATAATGTGTTATACATGACAAAACAAAAAACTAGAATATATGAGCATATGAATATAGCAAAATATGCTAGCAATATTCTATACATAGCAAAATATTATAAAGATATATACAATGAGAAATGGCAAAAATGGAAGCTAAATAGCTAAACATGCCTAAATTATGATCATACCATCTTATATACATCAAACATTATATCATGAAAGTATAATACTATATAACTACACATATCTATCTACTTACATCAAAACAAGAATGATTATGCATACTAAAGCACATTATGGCATACATGCATTTAACATGGAAATAAAACATATAAAATAATCATGCATAAACTATACAATTAAATAAGAACATGAAAAGTATGAATATGCATAATGAGAGCTAGTAAAGTAAAATGGCTTTTCCTTTATCAACACCTCCTTTATTTGCTTTTGATGATAGGATCTTTGATCTTGAGGTTAAGCCATGGTAAAAAAAAAATTATTTAAAAAATTGATGAGAAACAAGTCTTGAAATAGATGAGTTAAAATATGAAATAATGCAAAATGATTGCAAACAAATCATGAAATGTTGTAGATAAAGATGAAGATTAAGAGTACGTACTTAAAAATCAAATTTAAAATGATGAATAAAAATAGGAATTTAAAGAAAAAATTGTTTTTATAATGAAAAGAATGAAAATAAAAGGAAGAATTAGGAGCTTTAAAGGTTTAGTAACTTGAATACTTAAATATCATTGTCTTATCATTAGAATGATTTTATCAATCCACCTCTTTTAACCATCAATGATATATTGAATTCTATTGATGGAAAGATCACATTCAATAAGATATTACTTCTTTTATGTTCAAAGTTCTAAAATATTTGTAAAAAGTAAGAAAATGATTTTATTTTGGAAATGAGCTTATTTTGAACTGAAAAGAGATTAATGATTCAAGCGTAATCAATAAGAATTAACATCAGCACAATCATAATAACAATGTAGCATATAGTATATAGTATATAATATATAGATATTATATGGTAATATAGATAGATATAGTATGTAGGTATAGCTTGGAATTGACATAGAGTTAGATATGAAAAAGAATAATGAACAAGTTAATAATTGCTTGTAAAGTAAAGGAAATGAGAAATAAAGGTTATATATTAGTAAGAATCAACAATAATAAGAGTAATGTTATTAGGAGTTGGTAAAATTTAGCATAAGTTAGCAAAAGTTATTGGCTAGAGCTTGAGATTGAACAAGCTATATATATAAAATGCAAGATATGAAAAAATGCTTAAATGCAATGTATAAAATACACAATAATTAGTTTTGAGGTGCATGCAAATGCAAATGATGCATTATGCAATTCAAGGTGTAAGTAAATGATGCAAATTCGGGATTCATACAAATATGCAAGTGATGCAAGCTGAGGTGAAATTGATCCTATTTAAACTATAAATGAATTATACACATAATAGTGATATGCATCAAATAAATGAAATACTAACAAGCAAGTGTAAATGTGAATGATAATGCAAGCATTAAGTACTAATCACAAGTAAAGGACATAGTTAGTATTATATAAGCACACACATTAAAATCAAAGTTAAACTTTGAATGAAGCTTTGAAATCATCAACTCAAAGTCATTGAGATATTTTAAATCAAAAATCAACTTTTAAACACGATAAAAAAAATTAAAAAGAAAGTTTAAATATAAAAAAGGAAAGCTTTAAAGTAAAAATCAAAGGCTTATATCCTAAATCCAATGATCCTAGGCTTCTAGATCACTTGTTTATATAAACCATAAATGAAATTTAAGGTTTTAGTGACCCTAAAAGCCATCCTTAGAGTCGTTTTGGATTAAAAATATTAAAATAGGGGAAATTTTCTTTAAGAAACTGGCCTGGGTAGATGAACAGCCAGCCAGGCTAAAGAAATTGTCGACCAACTGAGATGAATAGTCGGCCAATAAGATGAATAACCAGCTGGTTGTTCATCAATGAGCCCGATTTTTGCACTTTTGATTGAATTTTTCAAAGAAAAAAGGCTCCAAACTCAAAATAAAAGATCCTAAAATAATAAAAAGGTGCTTTTTAAAAGTGTTTAGCCTCAAAATTTGATTAAAAACTCAGTAAATATGAGAAATTGAAAGAGAAATTAAAATAGGTTAAGGGTTTGATTGGTGTAATGTTAGGATTAATTTGATTGTGATTTTGGCTGATGTTTCTAGTGCTTTTTTTTTTTTAGTTTTTGAATTGAAGAAAAGATGCTAGATTGAGTGGTGGTTGAGAGTGTTAAAAGAGAAGTGAGAAAGAGTAGAGATTAGAGTAAAAGTTTGGTTTATTTTTTGTCTATTTTTTATATATTTGAGTATTTTTTGGGTTTTTTTCTCTCTATCATGTTGATGAATCTTTCACCCAAAAGTCCTCTTTTTGATACCTAGGACTATCTATTTATAGGCAAAACAGGGTTATGGAAATGATAAAATTAAATGGTATATAAAAAGGGTTTAAAGGTAAATAAAATATACACTTTATTTCTAAGAATGACTTTTGGCATTAAATATTTCAAAATAGAATATTCTTTACTAGGTGATCAATCTTACAATTTGTGCATTATTTTATCAAAAATAAATGGTGACATGGCAAGGTGTGTGGCCTATTTGACCACCGTAGATCAAAATTTTGATTTTTTTACCAAATGGTACCCACATACACGCTATAATTTTAAAAGACAGTTTTAGACTAAAATTTGATCTTGGGAACTTGATTTTGACCTTGAAAAAAATCAATTGACCAAATTTTAACTTTTCATATCAAGGTTTTCTAAGGTTAAACTAAGGCACAAGGAATATAAACTAGACTGAAATACATAAAGGATTGATTTAAAAGAGTCCTTATGTAGGGTTTGACTTATTGACTCTACTAAATCCTTCTTAAAGGAACTTCTCACTTAGTAATCACTCGAATTCTCTTTTCCAACACCTTCAGGCTTAGGTAACATGTTTGATTAAGTTTAGTTTGGTCTGAAAATGGTTCGAACAGGTATTGTAAGGTTATCGGGTAAGGATTTAAGATTAGGAATGGTTTTGAAATGGTTTGAAAGTATATTCTCATATCATTCTCTTACAATTATGAGATGTTTTCATCATTGACCATTAGGGTTTTGAAAATGAACACTAACAACTACAGAACTAAAGTTGATTTTGGGAGGTAATTATACGGTGGTGAAGAATTATAAAACTATCCTTACAACATCATCTTTTACAGTTTGGCAATGATTTTGGTAGAAAGCTCCTAGGAATCCATCAGTTCCTAGGGATTTCAATTTCCTCACAGCAAAAACAGCTTCCTTAATTTCTTATGTGTAGACTTCCTTTAGCTATACTAGGTTCATATCTTCAATCATTAGATAGAGGATTATTTGAAAAGTCTCTTTAATATGGTAAACTTCTTCTCCATTATATAACTTGGAGAAGTGGACTATAGTAGCTTTGTTAATCATTTTTTAGTTAAAACCTAAGTACCCTCAACATTTTTTATTTTCTTAATTTAGTTTCTTTGCCTCCTTTGGATTGCAGTTAAGTGGAAGGATATGGTGTTTTTATCTCCTTTTTAGTGTTATTAAACATATGCCCTTTGCTACCAGTAGATTTCCTTTTTGGTCAAGAGTCTCTGGATTTTTACTTTGATCCGAGCCTCTTCTTTCTTCTGCTTAGTAAAATCCCATATAAAGAAGTTAACTAGACTACTCTTTAGCATTTGAATCATTAGCAAACTATTTTCTTATTTAACCTTACCCCAATTTATCAGTGCTATTCTTAATTTTAACAGTGTTTAGTTAAATGTTAGAGTTCTTCCATCTTGTCTTCCCTTCATTTTCCAAGTTCTTGCTATAAGATCTTTCTATTCATTTTCTTGGTCCTATTTAGCTTTTAACTGAACCTTTTACTTATAGCCCTCACTTTGGTCTTCAATAATAATATGAGAGTTTTGTGATCAGATCCAAGGAAAGATTCATGCACAACCTAGGCATAATCGAATTTTACCCTCCACTCAACATTAGCTAGGGATCTATTAAGTCTAGCTTGTATATTCCTATATCATAGTTACTTGTTATGCCAGGTGAATAGCTCACCTTTGAATCTCATCTGCAAGGTGACAATCATCAATTAACTTCTGGAAAGGGCTTAATTAACTCAAAGATAGAGGGTTACCTCCTTGCTTTTCCTAATAGTGTAGGCATGAGTTAAAATCTCTAATTAGCATTTAGGGAATGTTGGCTTTAAAATCTAACCTTCTTATTTCATTCCAAACCTCACATTTACGGTGCCATGTGCTATCATTGGTCCTTACACACCTTAGTAAGGTGCCATGTGCTATCATTAGTAACAAGGGCATCAATATAATATTTTGACATATTTTGAATCTAAATTCCCCCATTCATCATTCCACTAGATCCCTAAGCCACCTATATATCTCCTTTGGTGAAACCCTAGTCTAGATCATAGAGACTGTATGTAAGCACTTTGCTGCTTTCTTTACATAAGAAATACTATATGTTGTTCGTATTTGCAAATTAAGTTTCGAAGAGTTTTAACAGTGTGAGCATTGCCTAGGCCTTGACAATGCTATGATAAAATGGGCATACTAAATTTTATCAGAGAACTAACAATTTTACCCTCTCAAAGCAAGAGCTAAAGAGATAACACGGAAGAGGATACATATATTTTTATACAGTGTAGAATATATCATGTGTGTTAATTTGGTACCCACCACAATATTTTATTAGTTTGTGACCTATTGTAGATGTCAGAGCTATGACATCTAATATTTTTTGAATAAAAATTAGTTTTGTATTCAATATGATGCAAAAAATTTTATGATTATATAAAAAATACTACATCTCATGATTGCACCAAAATATACTATTTTATATTGTAAAAACCAACAGTTGTAGTACTTATGGAGATTTTTTTAAGCATCTTATTTAGAGTGTTTAATTCCCCACCACAAGAGGGAGAGCAAGGAGGGTAGAGGATCGAACCTCACTTTCTATTTGGATGTCCACACATTTTACTTTTTGAACTACTCATGGAGGATTGGCACTTATGGAGATTTACGCAGGAAATAGCTAAGAAAAATTGGATTTCAGTAAAAGATAGGCCCATAATTGTAATTTCTTTAGGATTTCCTTTAGAATTAAATTCTTTCCAACATTCACTTGCTTATTATTTCACTGTATGCATGGGAATTGTAACATGTGTTATTAATATCAAAGTACATAAACATTAGTTTCTCAACATTGTTGCTAGTTGGTATTCACATAGCGGCAATCTTTTCTTATCTCTCCCTGATCGCCGGTGAGTGGATTATTCTCCGATAACAATAGCACAGCCCTCGAAAATTGGTTGTGGAAGTAGCCATTATCAGCAGCCATACGTTCAACAAATGTAGATGTAATGGGATCAGAAGCTAACTGTTGATCTACCAAGAGCAATCCCTTGTGCTCCAACAGGTTCTTGTAGTAAAAATTGTCAAGAATCATGGGTGTTTCTCGGTCATTTCTTGCATATAGAATTGCTTTTGGGTCAGGATTAAGAGTTGGACATCGGCCTTTAAGGTACTCAGCGTAGTCAGGGTCCAAAGTTGGATCAACCGTAGGGTAGAGTCTTTGCACTAAGTTTACACAATGAACTCTGCCTACAGAATGGCCTCCTATAACACATAAACACACACACACACACACAAATATATATATATATATAGAAAACATTAATCATAGATCTATGTTTTTTCATCTATGTTTATAGATGCAGTATTCATATAATTATATATGTAGGAAGTACGTACCAAGTAGAGCTACTGTTCCTTCAGCATCAATGTCGACTGATTGGAAACGATCAAGGACTAACGACATGGTATCATTATGATTGGGGATGAAGCTTTCAAGCACTGTTGCGTAGCTTTCCTTGCTGTCCCTTCTTCCTGTTTTCATTTCAATTTTTGGTCCTCCTAACTGTACACATTCATATGCATAAAATTAACTTCCAACCTCAGTTGTGACAGAAATTTCATTAACAACTCTCATGATATATATACAGTAGTCATACATGTCGTGGGCTCCTAAATGACAAAAAAAAAAAAAAAAAAAAAAAAAAAAAAAAAAAAAAAAAAAAAAAAAAAAAATCTTTTCCATTTTGCCTTTATATATATTTTGGTAGCCCATGAAAATAGGGGCAAAAAAAAAAATACTTCAATGGATTGCGACACCAATTTTTTTTCCTATAAATATGTGTGTGTCACGTGTATTTTAATTGGTTATAATTCAATAATTTGTATTTTGTGCAAAAAAGTTTTGAAAAAAGTACTTAATGTATATATTATGATAAAAACTTTTATGTGCATCCTAATTAATTTTGTTTTGTTAATTATTTATGTTTCTGAAAAAAAAAATCGAACAAATAAAGATTTCATGATATATATTATGGTGAAACTTTCAAATTGATTAATTCTGTTTCGGACAAAAACATTGGAGCCAAAACTTACCATGACAATACCATCTCTTGCTGAGAGAGCTACGATATCAGCACAAGAGACTGTAAGAGGGCATTCTTTTTCAAGAGCATCTTTGATTGTGTTAACGTACTTAAAATTCCTCATTCCAAAGCTTCTCTGTGATGCTTTCTCTGATTCAATTCCGTTGGCTGTCTCTAGCAAGAGCGACGCATCGCATGACTGCACCATTAACAATAATAATCAAACCTCTTAATCTTAATCTTAATCTTAATCTTAATTAATTACTATCTGCAACCAAGTAATAAGGTTGAAAACATACTAAAATAGATCAACAACAAAGCAAAGATATTGTACACACCTTAACTATGCAATCGTGAAAGAGATTCCTAACCCAAGAAACAGCTGTATTTCCATGCTTTTTGTATAGGCTGATCACTTGCTCTTTGATGATCTCTTCAGCTCTTGGACAGCTTTGTGCATAGTAGTTTAGTTGGATATCACTTTTACCTGAAAATAAGAATCAAATTACATCTTACTAATTGGTAATATTTACAAGATTAATACATAAATTAAAAAAGAAACAAGCTTAGTTTTTTTAAAGGCATCAAATCTTAATTTTAAATGGGAGATCTACATAGCATACTTAATACTTGTGTAAGTTGTAATTTGTTATATAATAAAAAAATTTCTTTTAACATTATATTACCATATTCATTATTGTTATTATTGTTAAGACAAATGAAAATGTCTTCATATTTTTTGTTTGTCTTATTTTCTTTAATAATTGGTTAAATTTGAACTTACGATATATAAATTAAAAATTAATTTAATAGTCATGTCGTAAATTTTACTTTAAACAAATATTATCGATACATTTATAATAAATGTAAAATTTATTTAATATGTATTTTGAATATTTTACCCTTCCTTACTAGGTGATTGGCATATACTCAAGTAATAAATATATGTGTCAATCATCTAACATTCTGATGTATTGTAGAATCATATTTCAAGGATAAGTAAGAATTTGTATGCTTCTCGAGCTAGCTACTACTATAGTCATAGTAAGCGCAAAACTATAAGAGATTTGCTAAAAAGAAAAAGGAACCTAAAAAAGTAGCCATTCCAAGGCTACAAGCTGTACACTTGCATAAGTAGGACCATCCACTGTAGAGATGGAGTTGTTTTAGAGCACATAGTAATTAATGTGATGTGTTGGGACAGTAATTTTCTTACCAAAATGGATGAGTAAGAGTAACGGTAATAACAGAAAGATGAATCTTGAGCTGCCAAAATGCCCTTCGGTACTGCCAGTGCCCATCTCCTCTAATTATCTAGAAAATAAAAATTTAGGTGTTTATTTTGGCTGTGTGGTGGAACTGGTGAAGTTGGCATCTCTATATATATAGGAAGGATAGGAGGATGAGAAGGGTACAAGCTAGTAGTAGAAGGCTACAATTAAGTAAGTGATGAGCAAAAGGAAAATTGAAGACTCTGATTAGCTCCCCATGTCCACTACGCCACTTTCTTTGACCTTTCGGCCTCTTCTCCTCACGCTCAATGTCCCACTTACACCACCATTCTATTCTATTCCCTCCTTTTGTTGTTTTTTTTCTTTAAAATAAACACTGCTCCTAGTTAATGTTCGATGAATTAACCTTTTGAGCATTAAGTTTTTAAACTATATATACATATATTGGATGAATTTGAGATACAGATTTACAATAAAAAAAATTAAAAAGAGTTTGGAATCTTGAAATTTAAAAAGAATTTTTGATTTTTAAATTACGCATGCTTAAGTCAGAAATTCGTAAAAATTATATTTTCATTTATAATATTTAAAAATGTACATATTACATTGCGATTTTCTTTTTTAAAAAATAAGATTTATTTTTTAGTATTGTTCACACAATTTTTTAATTTTTAACACCTTATATTGTTTTTTTAAAATTTTTTTTAATATTACAAAGCTAATATATGTCCGTGGAATAATTACATGAGGAACTCTTTCTGTAGAGAGATCATTGGTTTTATGATATTTTTCGATTTCTCATACGTTTATTTTGAGATATTTATTATCATTTTAAATACTGAATTTAAATTAGTATATTTAATTATTATACAGTTTCGTTATGAAATTTTTTACATTTCTACTAACCTTCAATTTATACGTGGTCAAACTACAGCAACATCTAATGTTCGTCTCAGTTAGGGCTGAGTAGGGCTGGCCACGGTTCATGAACCGGCCGGTTCCGGTTCGGAACCGCCGGTTTACGGTTCGATCTAAGGTGGAAACGAACCGAAACTGGCTTAACTCCGGTTTCGGGCCGGTTTCAAACCGGTCGGTTTCGGTTTACGGTTTCGGTTTTTTCGATTTGGTTTTTACGCACTGTAAAAAAGTTGTATTATTTTAGAAAACAAAATATACCATGAGTAAAAAAAAAATTATGTAGAATTTTATAAAGAGTTGTAACTTAAATTTTTTAAATTTTTGACATAATTTATTTTTTTTCATAAAATGAACAAGAACCGGTCGGTTCGGAACCTGAACCGGCCGGTTTCGAACCGAAACCGCCGGTTCACAGTTCCAGAATGGTAGAACCGGCCCTGAACCGGTCGCACCCTCGGTTCAGGGCCGGTTCATTCCGGTTCCGGTTCCAGATTTGACCGGACCGGTTCCGGTTCGGTTCCGGGCCGAAACCGGCCCTTGGCCACCCCTAGGGCTGAGCATGGATTTTGGAGAATCCGAACCGTCCCGAAAATCTCCGTTGACCGTTTGACTTTTTCTGAACCGAATTGTCCCGAAAACTTTTATTAGGGCGGGTCTGGAGATTTTGAATTCTCCGAATCGAGATCCGTCCTGAATTGCTCCGAATTGTACCGAACCAAAGAACTGAAACTAGAACTGATAATTTAATGAAATCAGAGTTATATGTGTATTGTAATCTAAAATAATAATAAATCTAGTAATTTAATATGTAATCTAAAATAATAAATTTCATTTTAATTATTTAAAATAAAAAATTTACTCATCAATCAAATTATTTTAAATAAAAAAAAATATTAAATTAGTAAATAGTATTTCAAAGTATTATAAAAAAATTTATATTAAAAAAATTAAATTCATCTTCAATAATAAAATTGTAATGTAATATATTTTTTTAATAGTTATATTATTATTCTATGATATATATTGTTTACATAAATTTTTTCGTAGGAAAATATAATAATTATATGATATATTAGAGTGTATTATAAAAAACTTAATAAAATCTTTATAATAAAAAAAATAATGATAAATAATAATAAAAAATAATGATAAATAAAACTATCAAAATCATTTAATTTCATAATAAAATTATGAAATGGTTTATAATTTAATAATTTGATTTGAATTATATATTTATTTATAATTTTAATTTGGAGAATAACCGATATCCGAACCAAAGTGAACCCGAAAATTTTAATTCGGAGAAGAACCGATTTCCGAACCGAACAGACCCAAAAAATTTAATTTCCAAACTGAAGTTTTGGACCAATTCCAGAGTTTTAAATTTTAAACTTCCAATATTATGGAACAATTTCGGAGAATTATATTTTTCGAACCGGACCGAACCATGCTCACCCCTTGTCTCAATGTATAGTTATCGATATCAATTTTGTAAAATAAATTTAATTTAATAAATTTGAAAATTTTGTTTACCATTCAAATAAAATTTGTATAGCTTAATTAGAATGTCTATTCTTTAGTTTCTCTAAAGAAGAGTTTGAAATTATTACTAAGTCAGCTTTATTCGCTTGATCCATGACTTTTTTTTTTTTTTATGAAGAAGGCTATAGCATTGGATAAGCATTGAATTTCTAAATTAATTCAGTATTTGCTTAATTATGGATATACCGTATGTCAATTGCATAAAGATTTTAGAATAATGCTTCCAACATTGAAAATTAGTTTTCTCCAATTAAAATAAAACAAAACCAAAAAACAAAACGTGGCCAACTAGTGTTGCTTTGGTTTTAATTTGACTTTCTTGGCACTGGATTGGTGGCTTATGCATTATATAATGTATTAACAATTGATAGTCAAATGCTTCTGGTCAAACCCAACAAGAGGAGCCAGAAATTTGTGATATATTATTAAATTTAGTTTAAAATGGTCCATATCTTTACATGACAATTCATGATTACTCCATAATGGGTAATGCAAAGGATATTCACAAAATGGGTGATCAATCATATATATAATTTTAATGGGAGTTAATGATTATAGTTAGATCATATGCCATAGGCTCCATTAATTAATCAAATCTTTTCTTTTGATTCAAGAAATTAAGTTGGTTGCTTAAAAGGAAATGGTAACCTCTAAATGTGGAGTTCCATGTCAAGTGCCAATCTATAGGTTTTTGGTTGGAATTAATTATTGTCATGTAGAAAAATTCTACTGCTATGTACCTACTACTACTAAGAATCATCTCAAAAAGTATTTAAGTGTGTTGGTGATGATGCATAAATATTAGTGTGTGATATGTGGATATATAACAAACTTAAACATTTTTTTTGTTATAGTTGGGACTTGGGATCTTGACCATTGAACTTAATTTTTTTTTTCAGTATTGTGTAGTTATTTTTTTATAATTATTTTTTATCTTTAATGGTTATAAGGGTTCTGATTGATTTGAATTAAATCAAATGAACTTCATTTTCTAGCATTTATTGTTTTTATTCACAAAAATTCTGAGATTTTTTTAAAAGAAAATTCAATAGATGGTGCTTCAACCATTTAGCTTCTAGTTAATCTAGTTTTAGGTAATGGTGCAACATAAGGTAGGACTTTGTTTTATTAAAAATCATAATCACTTGCATTAGCTTGGTATGTATGTATAGATGCACATATATTTATTGTAAGACAATATACAAGTCAAGTTTTTCCTATGGTATATATTGTGTTGATATTTTATTTGTCTTATTATTATTATTATTATTATTATTATTATTATTATTATTATTATTATTATTATTATTATTATTATTATTATTATTGTTGTTGTTGTTGTTGTTATTGTAACATCCATGTCCTTGAACCGGATTAAATTAAGTTGATGATAATTAAGGAATATTTATTTATATTAAATAGATATTAAAAAGATGTAGTTAATTGAGTAAAGTTTTGAAGGATGAAATTGGAAAGAAAGAAAGGATTAAAGTGTAACAAAAAAAAGTAAATAAGTTAGAAAGAAAGAAGAGAAAAGATGAGGGATTGAAGTGGAGAGAAGGAGAAGAATAAAAGAAAAGAAGAAGAAGAAAAGAAAAGAAAGAGAAAGAAAAGAAAGAAAAGAGAAAAATAAGGAAGAGAAAGAAAGGAAAGAAAAAAAGGAAGAAAAGAGAGAAAGAAAGGAGAAGAAGAGGAAGTGCTCTAAAGAACGAAAATTCGAATTCAGCAAGGAGAAGTAAGAAATCAGCTGGAGAAATCGGTGAGTGGATTCAAAACTTAAACTATTATGTTTATATTTGTTTTGAGAATAATGTGAAAATCTAGGGTTTGAGATTTCAATTATAATCTAGGATGAATTTAGTAGTTTCTAGTGTACTTGATAATGTTTCAAAGTGTTATGCATAATATATATTCATTTGGTGAAGTAAATTTGAGTTTTGAGTCGAAATTCTATAAATTTTCGACTGATGAACGTATTCCAGAAGTATAGAGGCGTACGCCTGTTCGTACAGGCGTGCGTCTGCACAAAGGGGAGATGGACGCCTTATGGCACCTCAAATTGAGGCCTGCGCCTCTAAGAACAGAGGTGAGCACCTCTGTACAGAGGTGTGTGCCTCTGCATAGAGGCATACACCTCTGTGACTCAGACATGCGCCCCTGTGCGCTGTTTTGCGACCCGTTTGGCCGTAAACTTCAATTTTTTGAATGGTATCTTGAACCGAACATTGGAATAATATACTAGAGCATAAAAATGATTGAAAAACACTTCCAATTGATGAAATGGCATGAGATTTATAAGTCTCAGACTAAGAGAGTAAATTATTGCGATAATTGATAAACACTCGAATTTGGATGGTCGAGATGCGCAGCGTTGCTTAAGAAGGATCCAACTTTCAGCATCGGATGAGCCACGAGGCCCGTAACATATCAAATCGAAGCTAATTCAGAGAGCTATATGGCTTTTGTCAGGGGAACCTGACGAACCCATTTTGATGTTCAAATTCGACCGTTTAGGCCTCCGTTTCGGGCTTCAAAGTTTTAGTTGTAATATTAGTCTTAAATGTGCATGGCACTATGAGTGAGAGAGCCCATATTTGAGGCATGATAGAATCTGGATAGTTGTGTATAATCGATGCCTATGGCTGAATATACATCCTACCTTATAGGTGTATACGATCTTACTCCTTCTTAGTGAGACCTTATTAACTTAAGAAGTAGAATAATGAATTATGGAAATTTTGAAGTCTCCGAGTAGAGACTAAAGCATGTTCGTTAGCAATGAGGCCAGGAAGATAATAAAATAAGGAAATGATAATTAAAGTAAAGTATCCAATATAAAGACTAAAAATTGAAATACTGCAGTGGAATCCAACATGAGAAAATATGAAGTTTGAGAATGATGTTCTATACGAGAGGCACAATGAGGTACCAATGATGCTAGAATACTCGAGAACTCCTAAAAGAAAGTGATGTAATTTTAATTGAATATAACCCTAATGATTGAAATTCATTATCGAAGACATGGAAGATTCGTAGAGGTGTATATTCGACGTCGGGGGCCAAATACACGTAATGTTGTGCAGAAATATATGTCTATGTTGGTAAATGTGTATAGCTGTTGCCTGTGGCCGGATACACATTACTATAATGTAAGTGGATAGATGTGCATAGCCGATGCCTAGGGCCGGATGCACATGATACTTCATAAGATTAAGTTAGTGAATGAGTATAGCCGTTGCCTGGGGCCGGATATACATGTTATTATAACGTGAGTGAATATATGTGCGTAACCGATGCCTAGGGCCGGATGCACATGATACTTCATAAAATAAAGCTAGCGGATGTGTATAACCGTTGCCAGGGGCCAAATACACCGTGTATAGCCGTTGCCAAGGGCCGGGTACACGTATGCATAGCCGTTGCCAAGGGCCGGGTGCATAATTTGCTATGAAGATATAAGATTACATCTGAGATATATGTAGAGATGTTGCCTGAAGCCAGCTACATATATCAAGTTAGATTGACCTTTAAGTCATGTTGGGCTTAAGTGCTGATCACACTTAAGTGATTCTATCACGGGTATTGAAAATGAATGAATGCTTGTGAGATATTATAGTGTTGAATAATATTGCGCTTAAGATCATATGTCGGTGCATGAAGTACTCCTAGTTAATAATTTTAATGAATGGTG
>CATIWO010221352.1:0-10203 GCA_949673435.1 Macaranga tanarius
AATAATAATAATAATATTAATATTAATATTAATAATATTAATAATAAGCAGAAAAGAAGAAAAAATAAGTAGAAAATAAAAATTAAAAAATGAGGAATATAAAAAAAAAGAATTCATTAAAAAAAGAGAAGAAAAAAGAAAAACAAGAGAAAAAAAAAAAGAGAAACGGAAAAAAATAAGAAATAGAAAAAAGTATGAAAATAAAAAATAAAAAAATGCATGCCATATAACAAAAAAGGTAAAAGTGAAAAAAAAGAAAAAGAAAAAGGGGCACATATGAAAATAAAAGGGGTATGGTCAAAAAGATGGGTGATATTTTTGTGAATGACTTAAAAAAAGGAACTATTTTTATAATTGTTTCTAATAAAAATTTGATAGCAGATTGAACTATAGCCTATGAATCTAAGTCTAAGTCTAAGTGCCTGAAAGATAAGGATTTAAACCTATCACTTCTTTGGTTAAGCAATCGACTCTTTACAAAAGCAAACCTAGTTTGGAATTATTTTTCAACCTTCAGAAGCTAAAAATGAAGGTAAACCTCATATGATCATTTCTAATGATCAAGATAGCCTCTAGACTTAGGATAGGATGATGTTATCATCTTGAAGAGATTAAAAAAAAGGCATTAATAATTAATTAAAGCTGATAAATAATTTGATAATAATAAGTTATCTATAAATAGCAGCTCTTACTATTGTTTAAGGAGGACTTTTCAGAAAGGAGAAAATAGATAAATGACTGTGTGATTAATGAAAAAACATGGTTTTGATGCTTTTAGGATTTATAGATTTTTAGGCTAAAAACTAAACTTAGAGGTAATTATGAGAAAATTAATTTCGGTCAATAAAAGAATAGGTTTAGAATTGCTTTAATGGAGTTCATTTCTCTGCTAGATTACTATTTGAAGTGCCATTTCTAAACTAAATGTGTTTATAGGGTTTTCATGATTAGTAAGGGGTTAGGAAGGTTAATTTGACATGGGATTGCTTTTTAAGAAGTCCATTAAAAATGAGCTTGATAAATTAAATTAAATCATTTTATTTTTTTATAATTTACTATGGGTTGTAATTCATTTCTCCTTCTCTTTCTATAATATAGGTTTTACATTAAATTTTATTTCTATATTTTATTATTGTTTTTATGAAGTGTAACTCTTTTCTCCTCATGTCCCTTCTGTAGATGGATGCTTATTATATCTATTTGAATGATTGTGATGCATGTTAATTTGGTTGTATGAATAACATGACATAAATTGTATATAATAAGGAAATAATTAAAAAATAAACAACTACAATAAGTCAAACATAAATGAAGGCTAAACAAAAAGGTTAGGCGAGCCTAAAGTTCATATCCAGTTTTCAAACTTAGACTTTAAAGTGTGGTTATTAGAAAATCAAGTTACCACAAATAATTTAGTTTTTTAATTATTTGCCCATGTACCTATCTCTGATATTAGTCTTTATAACCACAATTCATTTTTTTTAACTGGCGTGCAAAGCCTACATAATACTGTAGTTACTGAAAACTTAGGCGCATGCTAAACCATGCCGCCTATAGTGGCGACTTAGCTGGAGATAGAGAAAGTGATTCTATTATTTTTCTTATTATAGTTGTTTGTTTGATAATTATTTCCTTTGCATCACTACATTCTTTTGCACAATGTGCAATTGTCTTAATAGCTCAACAATGGTTGATGCATTATTGCCTTATTTTACTCAAAACTGGTGGTATAGTACTTGAATATTGTCATTCATATTGTAGTAAAATTTAGTATGTCATTTGGACCTTTGAGTAAGGAGATAAAAAAAAAGTTATGATACTGTGAGAGCCTTTAACCTTATCCAAGACTCAGCCCATATAGTAATCTTAGCAACTTCCTTTATGGTTTATCAAACTTACTTGTGTTTTATGCCATATAGTCATTTTGTTTATAAAGCTCATACCATGTTTGAAGTTTTAAACTATATGAGATTGGGCTTAAAATCTATGGCCCAATACTTTTTAAATATACTTTGATTTTATTAATAAAAGAAACTACTTGTTTGGTTTATTGCTTTAAGTTGTACCATGCTCGTCAGTCTTGTTATCCCCTACTCATAATTAAGGCGCAGACTAAAAATCGTGTGAAAAAAACCTCACCATTGAACACATGTACAAGAGAAATAAGATTGAAAGGCTACTTATACATTGTTCTATGTAATTTACATTGTATACATACCTGCCATTCATGCTTCATGCTAATAATTTATTTTGTAGCCTTAGATCCATCATCATTATTTTTTATTTAGGCTTAGTTTAAAGGAGAATTTCTACAATTATGAATCCTTAAAATCAACAGTGGGAGAGACCATTAAAGAGACCCATCCTTATGCCTATATTTATTCAAATTTTAGTTTTTGCCTGCCTAGATCATCAAATATTAGCTTATTAAATAAGCCTAGCTGACCCCTATATTGGCACCTACTTTCATAGCAAATCAAATCCGACCACCTACTTATTAGGACATATAAGAGTTGAGTGGAGATAATTTTGTGGATTGTCTCAAGGATCTAATTAGATAGTAAGTTAAGGATATGTTAGCAGAAATATTCTTTGATAAGATATCACTAAAAAGTTCTTTATATGTACCAATAAAATGTGTCAAAGCACTACTACAACTGGCAAAATATTTTTGTTCCGAGAGACCATTGTCACAAGTTTTTAATCATCTTGTCGAAAGGAGTGTACTGGCTCCACTTGATCCTAAAAGAAAGAAAAATCCACCACCTGTGAGTGACCCAAATGCATATTATGGTTATCATCAGATAGTTAGCCATAAACTTTTAAATTATAGGGCTCTTTACCATTAAGTGAACAAGTTAATCGAGGTTGATAAATATTACTAAAAAAACTAGCAGTGCTCTTCTACTATCAAAAATCCCATTAATGTAACTAATGTAGAAAATTTTGAATCAGAAAAGGAAATGTATGAAAAGGAACCAATCACTAAAATCCATTCGTTCCTATCACAACATGCTCATTCTTCTATCCAATGTATATGCAGAAGGTTAGAGCAACTCTCCAAGAACATGAAGTGAATGAAATGAAGGATATTTATTACTGAAGATTAGCTTCACCATGAAGGCTACTGGAGATTTAGAATCTCTATATGTTTTTAGGATGTAATAACTATTAGTTTAGTTGAAACTGATGATTTATTTTTAGTTATTATAATAAATTTTGACTTCGCTTATTTGCGTAATGTTTTTCCAAATAATTATGCTAGTTGTGATAATCATTTCACATATAGATTTGACATGAATTTTGCACAAATTAAATCATTTAATTTTGGTATAAATATAAACATTCCTATTGCATATAAACTTTTTCTTGATGAGAGAAAATAAATATGAAATAAAAGTAAAATAATAATACTACAAGACAGAAAGTATTTTATCAAGGTTGAAAAGGTTAGTGTTTTTGAGATTCGAAAGCAAGAGGGACATAAAATGCAAAGTCATTAGAGTTTCCATTTAGAATCTAGGTTAAGTTGAAACAAAACCATTAATTTAGAAAAAAGAAAAAAACCAAAAAAGAAGATTTGGTGGTGTAAGCTAACTTTGATCAATCTTTGTGAAAGATTAAATAAGTTTATGAAAGAAAATGAAATCTGAAAATTAGCCAACCTAAATAAGCTCAAGAATAGTTTATGTGAATATTCTATTAGGCAGAAAACTCCACAAAGGAGTTATTTAGGCAAAAGTTAAAGATTAGTAAAAGGAGAGAGAGTGCATAAAAATAGTTAGTTAGAAAACTTGTAAAGTCACCTAAGGATGTGAAAAATATTAGAAGCAATTTGTAATGTTTAAATATGCCAAAATTAAATGAACTATGTTTGCCATAATTATTATCAAAAGTTGTATGAAACTTGCACTACAATTTTCTAACTGAATGGGAAAATATTAAACAAACTAAAGCCTAAGTAAAACTAAATTGCTAAAAGCTAAGATACTGACGAATTTATCGTTGTCTTTTTTCTGATGTAATTCTTCCAAACTCCTTTTTTACAATTCTCTCATCCTTTTGTTTCTATTAAAACTCTCTAGTTGTTCTTTTATCAATTGGATTTAACTTTGTAGCAGTCATTAATTGTAATGTCTCCTTTAACAGATACATTTCTCTTAATCATATGACCATATCACAATAAAATCAACATGTCTAAAAAATTATAAAATAATATACCAAGTTCAAATTTTATGAAATCATCCATGATTAGTCATTTTTATCCATAGAGATAACATAAGTGAGCAGGTTCATAAAATGATGGTTTGTAAAGACTAGGAAAAGGGACACAATTTGTGTAGGTCTGAATGATGACATATTATAATTTATACTATAGGCACATTCACTGAATCTCTTAGTCAAATATAGTAGGTAGCCATTAATCATGTTCAATGCAAGGTTAACCATACAAGTGATGAGCTTAAATCTATCTAGAGTTATGCTTTAAAGAACTTCAAAACTTCAATTTTTCATGTAACTAAATCTAAAATAGTGAAAGATAAATAATAATATTTAAGGTTAAAAACCTGAAATGACTATCTTAACACTGGTTACTTACCCCAAGTAATAAAGGACTGCCAGAAAAATACTCAGTCTTATTAAACTGATCCAAGCCAATGAGGATTTTAGCTAAAATCACCAACATAGGGTTTTTCTCTTCCTTTACTTGATTAAGGATTGTACGGACTTGATAATCATATCTTTTTGAAAGTGAAAGAAGTAGAAATTGTGCATATAGACAAATAGTGATCATCTGATGCAGTACACCTTATTATTATTAGTGGCAATTATATTTTACATAAAAGGACTCCATGATTATAATATAATCTAAGATATATTGAAGAGAAGACTTATGAGCATGTTGAAAAGATGAGCTAATTTAATTTTGGATAGTCATTAATTTAGGTTGACCTAGCCTTGGAATGGTTAGCATGTTAAAGAAGTTGTTTAGACGCCCTAAAATAGCTCTAAATTCTTTAGACAATAGGTAGAACTTAAAGTTTTCAAAATAAAAGATTTGATCCGTACAATCCTAAAGTTTTACGGCCAAATGAAGTAGAGAATAGTCAATTCTAAAGTTGTTTAAGGTTTTGAAAGAAGAAAGATGAAAAATGTTCAGTAGTCTTCACTGTCTAAGGTTTACAACAATTGTCAAAGGGTTTTCAAAGTAGCCTCTATTACATTTTTACAGTATGATGGTGTGTAAAGGTTTATAAAATCTTTTTTATGAGTTTAAGTGCTATTAGGATTTGAAATGTTGACCATTGAGGCAATTAACACACCAAATATACAATCGCCTCTTCTTCCCAAAAGGCAATAAATGCGATTTAGTCTAGATAATTTTGTAAAAACTAGGTCATATGTGGATATATTTTAAAGGAATTTTAAAGGAATTGAAATAGAAAAGAGCAAATAAATAAAATAAAATGCTTAAATTGATGAAAATAATAGTTCACAATTATATTAGGTTAAAACTTTTACAATACAAGATCTAGATTGTGCCTACCATAATTAAAATCTACTCCTGATTCCCTAAATCATTAGAGCCCTCCTCATTCTCGGCACCCTCCTTAATAACACATCTTTTTGAATTTTGATCGTGATACTAGTCAATCTCTTCTTTAGTGTTAGCATTGGAATCACCATCTCCAGATTGGTCGATCTGTAGGACTACTATTCTATTGACATAAGGCAATAATTTGAGTATCATGAGGCTGAGAATATGCTTTTCTAAGTAGAATAGAAAAGTAAGTGTCATGATATATATGTATATATGCATATATATATATATAGTAGGATAAACTTACCCGCCACTGCTGAGATAAATCTATGATATAATATCTACGGACCTCTGTGAGTTAGACTTTGTAGTTTATCTATTATTGAGGCACCTATGTATTTCTTTGTTAGAGCTAAATTTTTATAGGTAAAGATAAATTAACAGTAAAATGCTTACATAAATAGTGTTACAAGGCTCGTAAAAAGAGGTTAGAAACTAGTATTGAGAACCAACTAATGAGAAATGCACTTTTTCGTAGGAATATAACTCAGGGAGATGCGCAAAAGACTCAAGAACTATCGACTCAGTGGATCTGGCTAAAGCAATCTTAAGAATAGTCCAAGCTTGTTGATAAGGTCTCTAACTAGATAAAGAAGGTTTAGCACGTGAAGAAGAGGGAGTATTCTCACAAGGTAACAGAGAGAGTATCATTAGAAGAGGCCTATAGCATCGATAGAGATGGCTAAGTTTTTTTATAATAATAGTAAAGCATAAAAAGAAAAAAAAATACTTGAATAAGTATCTCAGTGGGTAACAGAAGTCTCTAAAGCAGTTGACTCTGAGATATATGTAGAGGGATGGTGAGGTACTCATTTTTTCGAAGGACCTCTGTGCCAGCCGTGGATATACTCCCATAAGTATTATTTTTGAATGTGGTTTTCAATTTTGACCTATTACAAATTTATACCAAACTTTAAAAGTTGACAAATGTAGCACAATCTAACATTTTATTTGCAGTTATTTTGGTCAAAAATAAAAAATAAAATGCATAGCTAAATGCCTCAGGACATTATAACGATATGCAACTGCAATATTGAGAAAAAATTGAATATCGCATTTCAAAAGGCAGAGCAAGAATCCTTTTAGGAAACCTGGAGAAGCCTTATGTAAGGAATCACCATCTGATTGCTCGAAAAATATGAGACAACTTCGAGACTTAGTGAAAGTCATCCTCTAGTCAGAGATTCTAAGTTCGGAAAGTGGTTTCTACTTAGCTATTATCTTATTAGATAATATTCATCACACATTTCACATCACCTTAATTTCGGCATGAAAATAATATATACAAACACATACCTATCAACAATAGTATAAAGTACAAATAAAAAATTATTTACAATTATAATTGGCTTTCCCAGTAAATACATTTAAAAGAGAATAAGTGCAAGAAAAATAAATCTAGTCTTAAATCTAATAAAATCCTTGCAACATAAAGAGTAGTACATACATACATATATATATATATATATCCACCCATGCCATCCATACTAGACATAAATAATAGAAAACCACAAAATTACAAAATAACTTCAAAACACAACAAGAGTGATAGAACATAGTCGTTGCAATCATAAAAAATCTAAGCATGCATAACAACCTAGATATGACAAAATAAACCCAAAACAAGCAAAATGGCTAGAAAATAATTCTAAACATCCTAAAGGTAATAAAATGATCAAAATAAGAAAATGAGAGAAAAAATAATAAAAAATGCATCTTTTACGCTGAAAAGGACCCATGAATGCAAATTTAATACAAGACTAGCTAAAAATGTAAACTTTAGGATGAAAATATGTTAAAGATGAAAACTTTAATGCAAAAACACACATTTTATGCAAAAATATCAATTTTTAATGTAGAAATGATAAAAATATGAACTTTATACTAACAATGCAATTTTTGTGAGAATGGATTAAAAATACAAAATTTAATGCAAAGACTTTATGATGAAAACTAATGAAAAATACAATTCTAAATGAAAAGATAGGAAATTTACTTTCTTTACATATGCAGGTACTAACCTATATGCGTAGAACCCACCTAAAATGCACAAAATCAATAAAAATGATGAAAAAATGTAAACCTTTAACAAAAAAATGCCATAAAATGCAAACTTTATACCAAATACTAAAAATGCAAATTTTATATTAGAAACAGATTAAAAAGTTTTATGCTAAATGTGTTATTTTTATGCTAAGATATGATTTTGATACTAAAATCCTAGAGATGGAAGTTTTATGATGGAGACATGTTAAAAATATAATTTTTATAATAAAATATAATTTTTATGCTAAAAATGGAAACTTTGAAATCATATGCATGTAGGTGTAAAACTTACAAGCACGAGGAGTTTGCACAATGCTAAAAATGCAATTAGAACATAATAAAGGCACAAAATTAATCAAAAGTATCAACTAACATGCAAAATGGTTAGGTTTCACTACACAAGTTCACAATAATTTTCTAACACCAGCCGGTAATAATAAAAAAAAGGGGTAGAAGAAGAAAATGTGATAAAATAAACTAAACATACAAAATGCAACTCAAGGTCCTCAAAATAATCAGCTAGACTTGTGTAGGTGAATGGGAAGCAATTTTGCTTGAAAATGGATCACAACAAGTTATCCTTGTTATTTGAACTCAAAAGTGGCATGAAACTACAAGTTATAACTCTTAAAGTATACTTTGACTAAGATGAGTTTGGGTTTGGCGGAAAGTGGATTTAAAAATTCCTAATAAGAAAAGGGAAAATAGGTTAAAAGTTTAAATGTGGGTGTCCTCGAGTCTCCAATCTGAAATGGTATATGTGTAGAAAGCTCCCCTAAAAATGGTGAAATAGGGTGTATTTATAGAGGATGACAGAGAAAAACACCACCTGCACATATGGGTATTCTACCCATTCGTGTGGGCAAACTACCTATGCATGTAGGTAGTCTACTGTCGCATGTCGTAGGTACCTACAAATGCATGGCTAGTTTTAGGGCCCGTTTGGGTGTTTTAGAAGTCTGTTTGGGTGTTAAGGGGTCTATTTGCCCATTTACTTGAGTTTAAGGCTAAAAATCTCAACTTTAAGAGTTTTGGACCTCTAAATTGTAGTTTTTTAGGGTCTAGGGGGTAAAGTGACACACTTTAGAGGATAAAAATATTCAATTTTTTTTATCCTTTTTGCATAGTTATGATTTCATAATTGGACTGTTAAGTTTTAAGCCATGACATATATGTTGAAGATGAGCTAACTAACTCACCTCTAACTAAGTGGGACCTGCTGCCACATCTACTAACTAGAATTAAGATTAAAATGGTATGTATCAATTACACATTCTACCTAACCCTTTTTTCCCATTGTCTTCAATTCTTTTTTTAGTTTTTAATCTTTGGTTTCTTTCTTTCATTTTTTTTTTCATTTTTTGTTCTTCAATTTTCCTTCAGCTTATCTTTTATTTCTTTCATCGCACTAATAATAATTGAAAAGATAGATATCTATAGTTGATTTCATAGCTGATAAGAAGAGGATAAAAAAGGAAAAAAGGATGAGTCCTTTATAGTTTTTCTACTCTAATTTCAATTTTTTTAGATGGGTACTTTCAATTGGTTAAAATTTTGAGTTGGTTTTGCTATTTTATGTATTAATTTTGTGAGATTCATGAAATTAATTATGTTGAATAATTGTAATTGAATATCTAAGGTTAGGATTCAAATTAGGAATTTCTATGACATTAGGTTCCTTAGGTTTTGTAAGGAACCTAATGTGTATTAATTTTGTGTATTAATACATGAAATTTGGTTTTGCTATTTTGTGTATTAATTTTGTGAGATTCATGAAATTAATTATGTTAAATAATTGTAATTGAATATATAAGGTTAGGATTCAAATTAGGAATTTCTATGACATTAGGTTCCTTAGGTTTTGATAATAGTTATTCTATTTTTAAAATTTTTTTTTTTACTAGGGTTAGGCTTCAAATTGGAAATTTTTGTACATTTAGGTTTATTAGGTTTTAATAATAATTATTCTATTTTTTATATTTTTTTTACCATCAAGTGAATGTTGGATTTGTGCAATTGAATATCTAAGGTTGGGATTTAAATTAGAAATTTCTGTAAATTAGGTTCTTTAGGTTTTGATAATAATTATTCTATTTTTTTTTTATTTTATACTATCAGATAAATGTTGAATTTGTCAAATTTCATAGTATTTGAATAATATAAGAGTACAGGTTTCCTTTAGAGGTGTGGGTAGAAGGAAAATTCTCTGAAGGGCCTAAGCTTCAATACTATGGGGATTATACAATACTTGGAGGTTGGGATGACTATATTGATTGAAATTTGAATCAAATTTATGAAAAAGTAGCAGAATTAGATTTTAGTAAAATTTAAATCTAGGGTATTATGAGCCTAGGACTAGTAATTAGGATTACTAAACATTGATAAATACTATTGGAATTCGAGTCGGGTTCGTCCATGACGGGTTGAACCGAACCGAATAATTATTCTATTTATATTATATTTGTTTATATTATAGTTTATTATAATATAAAGTTAATTAAATAGAATTGTAACTCTTGGAAGAGTTACAACCCTTGGTATATAACTTATATATA
>CATIWO010221403.1:0-13158 GCA_949673435.1 Macaranga tanarius
GTTGTTATTATTATTATTATTATTATTATTATTATTATTATAATTATTGGGAGTTAACTCATTTAAGTGCCAACAATTATATGCGGTTTTGGAGTTAAGCCATTTAATTGTTGGGATCTTTTTGTAAGAATTAAAGAGGAATGATTGATATGAGTTTTTTGTCACAAATATGGGTATCAGAGTGGTAATTTGCCAATCTCCTTGTCTATATAAGGATAAGCTACAGAAGTTCATTTAAGTCCTTAAACTCCTTTAAAATTGTCACTGTAGTACCTGAATCTTTTCCCTCTCCGTTCACCGGCCAAACCACCTTCGATCGATATGAAATTTGAACCATAGATACTTCTCAACGTCCTCTACATGTTGGTAGTCTCGGATATGTTTGGAAAGGTCTAGATATTTAATGGCAAGCCTCTGAAGTTTTAGCAGCTTACTTCCGACGGCGGATCTCTTTTTCTGGTGACTGTCTACCACAGCCACCACCACCAGCATACTCATCTTGTCTCCAGGAGTCGATAGAGACTAGCCACGCTTTTGATCTATACCATTTTGGCTTTCGTCAGAGTTTAAACGGTAACCTCTTATTTTTAGTATGATCCCTCATTCCGATTACTATTTACTATATTTGGTGGTATATTTGAACTCAGTAGATTGCTAGAAATGTGGTAGTAGATTTAGATGGTATAAAACATGTTTTTCGGTGAGAAAATTCGGCGAGTTCTAACCGGATTCCGGTAAGTAATAGTTACCAGCCCAGAAAATTATGATTTTATTTTTAATAAATAGTATTAATTATGAGGAGTAATTGTTATAACTGGAGCTAGGTCTGATTCCTTAGAGATTTTTAATTAAAAATCCCGGAAGTATTTCGGTGGAAATTATTCTATTTCCATTTAAATAGTTTCGACTCATCAGAATAAATCCTTTTAGCTTCAAATGTTATTTTAAGGTGTTTTTAAGTTAGTTCTAATGATTTATTAATTTTAAATAATTTTCCGGAATTTTTTGAGAAATTATTATGATTTTATTTATGTATGTAAGTATATTTCTTTTAAATAAATATTTATTATTTTAGAGAGTTCTGGAGCTGGAGCCACGGGTACTAGGCAGAAGATGACACGTCGGCCAGCGCGCTCTACCTGTGATTTAATATTATAAAATATTTTATTGGAGTTGTTTACATGTGTACATGGGTATTGATTTATGTTTAATTATAAGTTTTATTGTACGCCCTGGTTGAACGATGCTCTCTGGGCAGATATGATATTATTGAGATGTGAGCCCTGGTTGAGCGATGCTCTCTGGGCAGATATGAGATTTTGAGATGTGGGCCCTGGTTGAGCGATGCTCTTTGGGCAAGATTGTGACTATTTACTAGGTGGACCTTAGTTGAGCTTGCTCTTTGGGCGCCAGTAAATATTAGATTAAGAGATAGACTGTGTTTGGACCCTAGTTGAGTTTGCTCTCTGGGACCGACAGTCATTTGGATTAAATAGAGCCAAAAGGCTGTTAGAATTGAGGTTTAGGGTTCTACCATTGTTTTTTCTACTAGAAATATTTCATTATATTTTATATACTTACTTTATGAAAAGATTAAGGATTTTTAAATATTTGGATAATTACATTTATGGTTCTTGAAATTTGATTTTCTTATGCTTTTAAATTATTTTTAACAACTATAATGGTTTTAAATAAACAATTTTTATGAAGATCCAACATGTATTTTTTAATATTAATTCACTCAGTGAGGTCTGACTCCCCTTAATTATTTTTTCAAATTCTTGGGAGTCCTCTGTTAGCTTTTTTCTATTACGCCGGTCTTATTCTTCTTTGACTATCTTATGTAGGTTTTCATAATATTACATGTTATGTACTTGTACTTTAGATACCGCAGTAGTGTACTGTTATAACTGTCTTTACAAGATTTGTAAATTATAGATTTTTATTTGGATTGTATTATGGTATGTAATATTGTGATTTTAAAAGTTGGTTTGTATGATGGATGGTTTTCTAGTAAATGGAATAGTGTTGGTTGAGATGTTTTGGGAGTGTATTTTAATATTGCAGGTTTTGAGTTTACTCTAGGTATAGGGAAAACTCTGCCGAAATTTTGCTAAAATTTTTATTAAGGCTTACTATGGATTTTGGAAGTATTTAGCTTTCCCATTCCCTATTACCGGTCGCGTGCCTTGGGTTCGGGTCGTGACAAAGTTGGTATCAGAGCTATAGTTTTATTTGCATCTCTTTCAATCAGTTATGTCTATCTTTTCTTGTAACTACTGCGGTGATTAGGTTGGATATTGTCATTTGTTATCATCATTGCTTATAAAATCAGCTTCAGTGATAGGATATTTTATTATGTCTTGAATTCCCTATTCTTGATTCTTTTTCAGAATGAGGCGAGCGCGAACTGCTCCTGCTGCAAAAGCAGCCAATAGTGATGATGAGCAATCCTTTCGGGATAAAGCTCCTGCCCCACCTGTTAGGAGAAGGGGTAGACCAAGAGCAGCAGTAGCTCTGAGGCATAGCAAGTGGTTCCAGAAGCATATCCTGCAATATTCACAGCTGGAATGGCAGGAATTAATCAAGGCCTAGCTGGACTTAATCAATCAATGTTTGTAATATAGCAAATGCTCCAGCAGAGAAACCAAAGGATGACAGATGCAGATGCAGCTTTGTTATACTCTAGAATTAGAAGGATTCCATTTGATGGAACTGGGGATGCTTTAGACTTTATTAATGCTACAGAAGCTAGAATAAGGGCTGAATATACGGATTTTCAAAAGATAATGATGGTGGAGTTATCGGTTCAAGCTGCAGCACAAGACTAGTTCGTGTAGTCTATCCAGCCATATATGGCCACTATAACATGGTTGGAGTTTAAGGAGAAATTTTTGAGATATTTTTGCCCACCTTCGATGAGGGATAATTATAGATGGCAATTGTTGCACATTGCTATAGGAGATAGATCAGTTGAAGACTATACCCGAGAGTTCTTTAGGTTATCCCACCATGCTGAAGATGTGATGCGGGATGAGATGAGGGTAGTTGAGTTGTATGTGATAGGGTTAGGTCCTGCATATGTTGGCATCAGGACTGAAGGTCAAAGTTTGGATGGTGTTATAGAAGAGGTTAAGCAGATGGAGAGACGATATGTTAGGCATAGGACTATACCTGATCCTTATATGAGCAGCGGTACTAGGTCCGGAGCAGTCCAAAGTATTCAACAACCTGCATTTCAGATTGGTAGTCAAGGTTCTCAGGTAGAGAGTAGCTCTCAATAGCATAGGGGGTAGAGAATACACAGGATTGGAAGGCATAATCACATATTTAGCAGGCCTATTAAATTTGGACCAGGAGCTAGCAGTAGTGGCAGTGGGCAGAGTTCTAGTTATAGTAGTACTAGTTCTGGGCCGAGTTCGTGCCCTAACTGTGGCAGGGTGCATTAGGGACCATGCCACTTACTACTAGAAGTTTGCTTTAGGTACGGTCAGTATGGACATTTTGTTAGATTATATCCTAATTCTAGTTACCAACCATCCTATGCTCAAGGATCATCTGCTTCAGTAGCTCAACTGATACAACAGGTGCCTCCATATTATTAAAGGTCAGTGTACCCTCAGCAGGGAGCTAAACAGTTTGTAGGCCAGCAAGGCCATAGTTTTGGGGGTAGAGCTAGTGGCAGATTAGGAGGAAGAGGTTATGCTCAGCCTTCTACTTCAAAACAAGGAGGTCGAGGACAAGCTAGAGTATTCACTCTCACCCCTCAGGATGCTTAGGCATCTAATGTAGTGGTACCAGGTACACTTTATGTTTGTTATTTAGAAGCTGTAATATTATTTGATTCGGGTGCATCGCATTCTTTTGTATCTCCTGTTTTTGTATTAAAGATGAATTGGCATCCATCAAAATTGATGGTAACTCCTCTTAGTGATAAGTTAGAAATAAATATAGTTTTTCCATCATGTCCAGTATTAGTGAAAGGTCGAGAGTTGATGGTAGACTTAATACTTTTAGATGTGATTGATTTTGACGTAATTTTAGGAATGGATTGGCTAGCCCAACCATTATGCCATTGTGGATTGTCATGCCAAAGAAGTGATTTTTAAAGTTCCAAATGATGTAGAATTTAGGTTCAGAGGTGATAAGATTTTAATACCTCAGAATCTTATCTCAGCAATCACAGTAAGGAGAATGCTTAGAAGGGGGTGCCAAGGGTATTTGGCAGTTGTCAAAGACACACAAAGTGGAGAAGGTGTATTAGAGAATGTACCGATAGTGTGTGAGTTTTTAGATGTTTTTCCAGAGGAATTGCCAAGACTACCACATGAAAGGGAGATAGAGTTTTGTATAGATATGGTGCCTGGTACAGATCCTATCTTTATGCCACCTTATAGGATGACACCAGCAAAATTGAAAGAACTTAAGGAGCAATTACAAAATTTATTAGATAAGAGTTTCATTAGACCTAGCACATCTCCTTGGGGTGCACTAGTATTGTTTGTGAAGAAGAAAGATGGTAGTCTACGACTTTGTATCGACTATAGACAGTTGAACAAGGTTACTATCAAGAATAAGTATCCTCTACCGAGGATTGATGACTTGTTTGATCAGTTGCAAGGAGCACAATATTTTTCCAAGATTTACTTAAGATTGGGGTATAATTAGTTGAGAATTAGGAGTGGAGATATACCTAAAACAACATTTTAGACCAGGTATGGCCATTATAAATTTTTGGTGATGTCTTTCGGATTGACTAATGCCCCAGTAGCTTGTATGGATTTGATGAATTAGGTGTTTAGGCCATTCTTGGACCGATTTATGATAGTAGTTATCGATGATATCCTGGTGTACTCTAAAAGTACTGAAGAGCATACTATGCACTTGAAAATGATAATTCAGACCTTGAGAGAACATTAATTATATGCTAAGTTCCCAAAATATGAGTTTTGGTTGAATCAAGTAGCATTTTTAGGACACGTGTTGTCCAAAGATGGTATTCAAGTGGATCCAAAGAAGGTAGAAGCTGTTATAAAATAGCCAAGACCTATAACTGTAATGGAGATAAGAATTTTCCTGGGTTTAGCTGGTTATTATAGGAGATTTGTGAAGGATTTCTCCAGAATAGCAGCGCCTTTAACAAGGTTAACCCAGAAAAATGTTAAGTTTGTATGGTTAGACAGGTGTGAGGAGCACTTCCAATTACTAAAAGATGCTTTAACATCAGCTCTAGTGTTGACCTTATCCTCTGGAAATGAAGGTTATACAGTGTATTGTAATGCTTCTCGAGTAGGCTTGGGGTGTGTACTAATACAAAATGGTAGAGTAGTTGCTTACACTTCACGCCAGTTAAATAAGCACGAGCAAACTATCCTACTCATGACCTGGAGATGGCGGTAGTGGTGTTTGCACTTAAAATATAGAGACATTACTTGTATGGTGTTACATATGAGATATACACTGACCACAAAAGCTTGAAGTACATTTTCCAGTAAAGAGATATGAATTTGAGGCAAAGAAGATGGATAGAACTCTTGAAAGATTATGATTGCTCTATTCTTTACCATTCAGGTAAAGTTAATATGGTAGCTGATTGATTGAGTAGGACGTCAGCAGGTAGTCTTGCTCATATTAGCACTGAAAGAAGATAAATCATTAAAGAATTACATGAGTTAATTGATCAAGAGTTGTAATGGAAGGTAGCTAAGAAATGTCTTTTAGCTCAATTCAGAGTACGATCAGTGCACTTGGATAGAGTTAAGACAGCTCAAGGAAGGGACCCACAATTGTAAAGGATAATGTTAGAGGTTCAACAAGGTCAATCAACAGATTTTGTGATTGATAATGATGGTGTATTGCATTTGGGTACAAGGTTATATGTGCCAGATGTTGATGATCTGAGGAAGGAGATTATGGAAGAAGTACACTTTTCTGCTTACAGTATTCATCCAGGTTCTACTAAGATGTATTATAATTTAAAAAGTACATATTAGTGGAATAGGATGAAAAGAGACATTGCAGAGTTTGTATCCAAATGTCTCACTTATCAGCAAGTGAAATTGGAATATCAAATACCATCCGGTTTACTTCAGCAACTTTCTATTCCTGAATGGAAGTGGGATATGATTGTAATGAATTTTGTTTCTGGATTACCACGTACTATAAGTGGTTATGATGCCATTTGGGTGATAGTGGATAGATTGACCAAATCCGCTCACTTTTTGCCAATAAAGAAGACAACGTTTAGCTGACAGAAAAGCTATGCAGATTCTAAGAGGAAAGATGTGTCATTTTCTATTGGAGATTTGGTATTTCCAAAAGTATCACCGATGAAAGGAGTGATGAGGTTTGGTAAAAAGGGCAAGTTAGCTCCAAGATATACTGGACCTTTTGAAATTTGGTCTAAGGTTGGTGAGGTAGCTTATAGATTGGTGTTGCCACCTGAATTGTTAAGGATTCACCCAGTTTTTCATGCCTCTATGTTGAGGAGATATATTTTTTATCCTTCTCATATTCTTCAATCTCAAGCGGTGGAGCTCAGTGAAGATTTGACTTATGAGGAGTATCATGTAGAAATAGTGGATCGTCAAGTTCGCCAGCTTCGTACGAAGGAAATTCCTATGGTAAAGGTGCTATGGCACAACCATACCGTAGAACATTGTACTTGGGAGACCGAGGCGGATATGCAAAGTCGATACCTGTATTTATTTCAGTATTAATATGAATTCGAGGATAAATTTTCTTAAGGGGGGAAGAATGTAATAACCTGAATTTTTATTAGTATTATTATTATTATTACCTTCTTGTTATTTTAAATATTATTATTATTATTATTCTTGTTATTATTGATGTTGTTTTATATATATATATATATCAGGTTAGGAGTTAACTCATTTAATTTTTTAGCAATTATATGCGGTTTTAGAGTTAACTCATTTAAGTGCCAACAAATTATATGCGGTTTTAGAGTTAATCTATTTAATTATTAGGATCTTTTTGTAAGAATTAAATAGGAAGGATTAATATAATTTTTTTTGTCAAAAATGCAGGTATCAGAGTGGTAATTTGCCAATCTCATTGTCTATATAAGGACAAGCTGCAGAAGTTCATTTAAGTCTCTGAACTCCTCTGAAATTGTCACTGTAGCACCTGAATCTTTTCCCTCTCTGTTCACCGATCAAACCATCTCCGATCGACATGAAATTCGAACCACAAATATTTCTTAACGTCCTCTACATGTAGTAGTCTCAGATATATTTGGAAAGGTCTAGATATTTGACGGTAAGCCTCTGAAGTTTCAACAGCTTACTTCCGACGGCGGATCTCTTTTGCTGGCGACTGTTGACGACAACCACCACTACCGGCGTACTCATCTTGTCTCCAGGAGTCGATAGAGACCAGCCATGCTTTTGATCTATGCCGTTTTGGCCTTCGTCGGAGTTTGAACTGTGTAAACTCCTATTTTTAGTCCGATCCCTCATTCTGATTACTATTTACTGTATTTGGTGGTATATTTGAACTCAATAGATTGCTAGAAATGTGGTAGTAGATTTAGATGGTATAAAACATGTTTTTCGGTGAGAAAATTCGGCGAGTTCTAACCGGATTCCGGTAAGGAATAGTGACCAGCCCAGAAAATTATGATTTTATTTTTAATAAATAGTATTAATTATGAGGAGTAATTGTAATAACTGGAGCTAGGTCTGATTCCTTAGAGATTTTTAATTAAAAATCCCGGAAGTATTTCGGTGGAAATTATTCTATTTCCATTTAAATAGTTTCGACTCATCAGAATAAATCCTTTTAGCTTCAGATGTTATTTTAAGGTATTTTTAAGTCAATTCTAATGATTTATTAATTTTAAATAATTTTCTGGAATTTTTTGAGAAATTATTATGATTTTATTTATGTATGTAAGTATATTTCTTTTAAATAAATATTTATTATTTTAGAGAGTTCTGAAGCTGGAGCTGCAGGTACTAGGCAGACGAGGACACGTAGGCCAGTGTGCTCTACTTGTGAGTTAATATTAAGAAATATTTTATTGGAATTGTTTGCATGGCCTTGCTAATTAAATTGGATAAATTGAGATTTAAGCTCCGTTTGTTTGCAGGAAATACTTTGTCTCTTGAAAAATATTTTTCAAAAAAAATATTTTCCAGAAAAATATAATATTTTTTTTTATGTTTACTAACAATACTAGAAAAATAGTTGAAAAGTATTTTTGGTATTTAGTTTGCAATAGATTTTTTCCTATATTATACAATATTACATAGAAATAGTAACATTATTTTTTATTTTTTCTCTCTCTCTTTGTATTTGATAAGTATTCAAGTCTTGGAAAATAACTTCCCGTTCTTAGAATGGAAAGTTATTTTCCCATATTTTTAAGTTATTTTCCTTTGACTAATAACTTATTTTCCTTTGACTTATTTTATTTTGGTAACCAAACATTAGAAAATAAAGAAAAATATTTTCAAGAAAAATATGTTCCATAAACAAACGGAACCTTAATGGTATGAAATTTAATTATTTATTAATTTTCCTATTGCGATGATGGAAATATTTATTTTGGATATTTTTAATAGTATACATGAATTTCATAAGCATGATGATTTAAATGATTAGCTTTTAATGTCATTTTATAAATATTTTAGATTTATTATATCATTATATGGATATTTTGGGAGAGTTGGTAGAACGGGCTACTTGGTGGATGTCACCAAGACCATGTGCACATAGGTATTGATTTATATTTAATTATAAATTTTATTGTATGCCCTGGTTGAGCGATGCTCTCTGGGCAGATATGATATTATTGAGATGTGAGCCCTGGTTGAGCGATGCTCTCTGGGTAGATATGAGATTTTGAGATGTGGGTCCTGGTTGAGCGATGCTCTCTGGGCAAGATTGTGACTATTTACTGGGTGGACCCTGGTTGACCTTGCTCTCTGGGCGCTAATAAATATTAGATTAAGAGACAGACTGTGTTTGGACCCTGGTTGAGTTTGCTCTCTGGGACCGGCAGTCATTTGGATTAAACAGAGCCGAATGGCTGTTAGAATTGAGGTTTAGGGTTCTACCATTGTTTTTCCCACTAGAAATATTTTATTATATTTTATATACTTACTTAATGAAAAGATTAAGGATTTCTGAATATTTAGATAATTACATCTATGGTTCTTGAAATTTGATTTTTTTATACTTTTAAATTATTTTAACAACTATAATGGTTTTAAATAAACGATTTTTATGAAGATCCAACATGCATTTCTTAATATTAATTCACTCAGTGAGGTCTGACTTCCCTCAATTATTTTTCCAGGATCTTGGGAGTCCTCTGTTAGCTTTTCTCTGTTACGCCGGTCTTATTCTTCTCCGACTATCTTCTTATGTAGGTTTTCATAATATTACATGTTATATACTTGTACTCTAGATACCGCAGTAGTGTACTGTTATAACTGTCTTTACAAGATTTGTAAATTATAGATTTTTATTTGGATTGTATTATGGTATGTAATATTGTGATTTTAAAAGTTGGTTTGTGTGATGGATGGTTTTCTAGTAAATGAAGTAGTGTTGGTTGAGATGTTTTGGGAGTGTATTTTGATATTGCAGGTTTTGAGTTTACTCTAGGTATAGGGGAAACTCTGCCGAAATTTTGTTAAAATTTTTATTAAGGCTTACTACGGGTTTTGGAAGTATTTAGCTTTCTCACTCCCTAGTGTCGGTCACGTGTCTTGGGTTCGGGTCGTGACAGTTTATTATCTCAAATAATTTTTGATTCTCTCACGCTTCCGCAAACCCAAATTTTCTAACAGTTTTTATTTGCGCCCTTGAGCCCGAGGCATAAGTTCTTGCTAACCTGTCCCATGCATCTTTTGCACTAGATGCTCCAACTACTTATGGAATAAAACTCTCAGATATGGATCCTGTGATCCAACTTTAGGACTAACTGATCTTGGTGAAACCATGCATCAAATTATGGATTTGGTTGATTATTATCTGTCGTTTTTGGAGGAGCTTGTGAATGACCATCAATGTGCTTAGCTACGTTGTAACTATGGAGTAAAGGCATGATTTGTGCCTGCTATAATAGATAATTTGTTGAGTTCAGTTTGACTGGTAAATGAGTTGAAATATTTGGTAGGGAAGAGACTTGTAGAGTGGGTGTTGCAGAAGTGAAATTTGCAGGTACAATGATAGGGCTTTTTACCATTTTGTGGCAAAATTCTAAACATATTCCCATTTTGTGGTATTTTTACTGTGTAACGTTTGACTTTTTATGACAGTCCGACAGTTTGAAAAGTCAGCATAGTGAGTCCGCCACTCAGAGTGGCGGACTCCAAAGAAAATATTAAAAAAAAAATTTTGACAGCCAATCCGCCACTTGAAGTGGCGGACTGGCCGGAATTAAAAAAAAATAATAATACAAGCAGTCCGCCACTTGAAATGGCGGACTGGTTGTGAAACTATTTAAATAATTATAGGCACAGAATTAAATGTGATTACTGGACAAGCAGTCCACCACTTCAAGTGGTGGACTGGCTGGAATTTTTAAAAAAATGAAATAATACAAGCAGTCCACCACTTGAAATGACGGACTGCTTGTCAAAATATTTAAATAAGTATAGGCACAGAATTTAATTGCACCTGCTTTTCTGATTTTGCAGTCAGTCCGCCACTTCAAGTGGCGGACTGATTGCACAAAATAGGCAGGTGCAATTAATAAAAAAAAAATTTTGTCAAAAATATGGAAGCAGTGAGCCTTAAAAAAAATTAATTAATTTTTGTCAAAAAAATTCTTTATTTTTTTTTTTAAGAAAATGGTGGCAGTCCGCCACACAATTAATTTTAAAAATATATAATTTTTTTAAAAAAAAACAGCCAGTCTGCAGTCAGCCTTAAAAAAATTAATTAATTTTTGTAAAAAAAAATATTAATTTTTTTGTCAATTACAATTAATTATAATAATATATAATTTTTAAAATAAAAATTAAATATTTTTGAAAAAAAATCAGTCAGTCCGCTACTTGAAATGGCGGACTAACAGCAGAAAAGCAGGCAGTCCGCCACTTCAATTGGCGGACTGACTGCAAAATCAGAAAAGCAGGTGCGGTGCAATTAATGAAATAAAAATTATTTCTTGTTAAAAAAATGGAAGCAGTCAGCTTAAAAAAAATAAGTAATTTTTGTTAAAAAAAAATTAATAATTTTTAAAAATATATTTAATTTTTTTAAAAAAAAATGGAGCAGTCCGCCACTTGAAGTGGCGGACCGCTTACAAAAAATTATAAAAATATATCATTTTTGAAAAAAAATTTTAATTTTTTAAAAATAAAGCAGCCAGTCCGCCACTTGAAATGGCGGACAGACTGCACCAAAGCAGAAAAAGCAGGCAGTTCGCCACTTGAAATGGCAGAATAACTGCAAATTTAGAACATCAGGTCCAATTAATGAAATAAAAATTATTTCTTGCTAAAAAAAATGGAAGCAGTCAGCTAAAAAAAAATAAGTAATTTTTGTCAAAAAATATATTTAATTTTTTTAAAAAATATATTTAATTTTTTTTTCAAAACATGCAGCAGTCCGCCAATTAATTATAAAAATATATCATTTTTGAAAAAAAAATATTAATTTTTTGAAAATAAAGCAGCTAGTCCGCCACTTGAACTGGCGGACAGACTGCACAAAAGCAGAAAAAGCAGGCAGTCCGCCACTTCAAGTGGCAGACTGACTGCAAATGCAGAAAAAGCAAGCAGTCCGCCACTTCAAGTGGCGGACTGACTGCAAATTCAGAACATCAGGTCCAATTAATGAAATAAAAATTATTTCTTGCTAAAAAAAATGGAAGCAGTCACCTAAAAAAAAATAAGTAATTTTTGTCAAAAAAAAAATAATATTTTTAAAAAATAAATTTAATTTTTTTTTCAAAACATGCAGCAGTCCGCCAATTAATTAAGAATATATATCATTTTTGAAAAAAAAATTTAATTTTTTGATTAAAAAAATCAGCCAGTTCGCCACTTGAAGTGGCGGACTAACTGCAGAAATTCATAAAAGTAGGCAGTCCGCCACTTCAAGTGGCGGACAGTGGCGGACAGCTTGCAATAAATTTAAAAATATTAATTTTTTTCCAAATAATTTACTCTGCAGAAAATAAAAAGGCAGGCAGTCCGCCACTTGAAGTGGCGGACTGCCTGCACAAAAGCAGGGAAGTACGAAAAAATAGGCTGTCCGCCACTTCAAGTGGTGGACTGCCTTAAAAAAAAAAATTACATCTGCTGCACAAGGCTGCAAAAGACTGAAAATGTCAAAAATTATTGGTGCATTATTAGCTCTACATGCAGAGTCAATAATGCAGCGCATGCACTATTTACTCTGCATGCCGAGCCAATAATGCAGGCTAATTCATGCATGCAGGCTGAGACAATGACCAAAGAAAAATTATTGCATTATTCATCTTTAAAAGTACATCTCCCCTTCATTTTTTTTTTCTTCATTTCTTCTCTCTATATTCTTGCTTCGCTTCTGCCTTCATTTGTTGTCTTCCTATTTTTTCCTCATTCAAACTCTCCATAGTTGCTTCTGCCTTGGTATTCTCCAGTACTGATTTTATTCTGCAAGCTTGTCCGGTGGGGTTTTACTTTTACATTCAGCCGTGTCTTCTTTTATTCTCCTTCAACCACGAAGAATCGCAAGTATTTGGTAAGTTTTTTATATAGCTTCATTTATTTTTTATATTTATTGTAAATTGTTTAGATGTTTACAAAATATTTTTTTGAAACAGTGGAAAAAGAATATACATACTAGGTAGTTTATGTAGGATAATAATATAAAATAACCTATCAGCTAGTTGTAATATTAAAAAAAACGTATTAGCTAACTGTAATATTAAAAAAACGTATTAGCTAACTGTAATATTAAAAAAAAAAAAAAACCTAATAGGTAGTTGTAATACACGTACTAGGTATAAATAAAATTAAGTAAAGAAAATACCAACTGAACCGAACCAGACCGGTTCTGGTCGGTTTGATTAACTGAACCGAACCAGTATATATTAAGGTTCGGTTTGATTTAATTTTTTTAATAATATATAATCGCGTGGTTCGGTTCGGTTTTGGTTATCAATTTGAAAAACAAAAAATATTTTGAATA
>CATIWO010221483.1:0-16405 GCA_949673435.1 Macaranga tanarius
ATAATTTGACAAATAAAGCCTAAGGTGTCCCTCCACATAAAGCATGTTTATCTCTTAATAAAATAACACTACTACTTTTAATTAAATATACATATATATACTACCAAATCTCTACACACCCTCAAAGAGATAAAATAATAACACAACACTCCCCAACTTTCTAATATCACAACTAACTCCAAACTTACCTTTCAAATACACCCCTCTTTACTCACACACACATATCCACACTTAAATATAAACATAACTTTACTCCCCATGACATGAAAATGATATATATGAACAGTGCATTTGAAAATACAAGTGTTACAAGGACTCTTCTTCAGTTTCTTCACCATCAGTCAAGCAAGAATAATGCTATCTAGGCATCATAATTAACTAACGCCAATTGAACAATAAATAACTGCAATAAAATAGGGAAAGAATGTTTTATTCTATGTGTAGAAAGCCACCAGAAGTTTAACAAATCCGGTACGTGTAAATTTTTTATATATGATCTATTTACACTTTTGTAAAATAGAGTTAAACAAAACAATTTTAATTGGTTGTTGTTAAATTGTTGTTGGGTTATTGTTACTAATTTTTACTTTTTCTAATTGTTTTTTGGTTATTGTCCATTTTTTTTTCTGTTTTAATTTTTTTATGACTCTATATTTAATCAGTTATTTTATTTCTTTAAATATTACAAACTTTTGAGTAAATAAATAAGTTAAAATTTTTTAAAAATAAAATATATAATTTTTTTTACTAAATAAATTCAATGAATATGGTTGGTTTTTGTGAAATTATAGTTGTTATGGCTTTATTTATTAATTGTATTATTTATTATGAATGTAAATATAATTAATTATATTTTTGTTATGGTTGTGAGATTGTCAAGGTTGTATGCTTTACAGTTATTATTAGTGATGATTGTTGTGAAGTTGTTGCTATGTTGTTCTTTGTATATGAGAGAACAACTATTTTTTTGAAAGTTGTTGCCAACACTGTATTTTTGAAAGAAAAAAAAATCAACTATTTTTTTTAAAAACATCCTATATTTTGGTTATATTTATAGACTTCCTAAAAATATATCCTACCAACATCTATTAGTTCAAGTGGCAAGGAGTTTGGATTCCCTTAAATAAGTTTTCAGAGTTCAAGTATTATGTATCAAAAAAAGCATGTGCTAGGAGAGTTTTGCTCCCTTTTGACTCCACCTGTCTCGACTTTGAATTAGTCGGAGTCCTTATAGCCACCAGATACCAAAAATATCAGATGTGTGTATATATATATAATTTCTGCATTTATTTATGTTGTTATTAAAGCAATATCAACAGGCAGTAGAATTGCAAAGATACATTGTTACGGTAAAATAGCATCTAAGACTTTTATTTAGAAACTTGCTCAGCAATTTGTTTTTTTTTTTTTAAAATACATTATGGTGATGTTCCTTCTAATTAAATCATCATATATAGGTTGGTCTCTCCATCAGCCATTGCTGCTAGTTCTGGCTAAAGACTATTTCTATCAAGAGGAACTTGAAGACTACAACCCAGGATTTCCTTGTTCCTCTTGACAATTCTTTATTATAATATTGGGAAAGTGGGTTAAATACATTATCTTACTCTACAATTTATTTCCATTTTTATCTAAATAAGTTTTATGTAGATCCATATATTCATATTTGGCGAGACATATTATATAAATAAAATATATTAATTCAATTAATATAAAAGCAAATTAAATTTTTTTTCTTTAAGGTTTGACCTAATTGAAGCTTTTCTCTCTTTTATTTGAAAATCGAATTTTTACATCTTTCAGTTTTAATTTCTTCAACACTTTAATCTTTCCATTAAATTTTTGTTAGTATCTTAACAAATAAGATATTCTACCCTCCCTGTTTTATAAAAACGAAACATTTTATCCCATTATTTTATAAAAACTAATACTTTAATTCTTTTTATTTTAATAAAATGAAAAATATTGTTCTTTTTTATTTTTTAATTATTTCAAATTTATAATCATAATTTATACTAAATGTTCAACAATTACACACATTTTTATCAACATTTCAAAACTAAAAATGTCAAATTATAATTTTCATAATTCATCAATTTTATTTTATATTTATTTTTATGTGATTTCATTAATTCATTTTATATATTACTTCAATTTTAGATAAATACTAATTTTATATGTAACAAAAATTAATAAAATTAAGTAACAATGAATATAAAATAAACTTATGAAAATTTATGAATTTATTAAAATTACAACTTGACTTTTAAGTTAATATTTTGATGGAGATATGTGTAAATGTGTAAAATTTAGTTACTATTGAAATTTTAAATTTTAAATTTTAAATAATTAAAAATCAAATGATTAAATTATTTCATTTTATTAAAACTTAGGGATTAAACTATTTTATTTTATAAAACATAGGGAGTTAAAATGCATTTTCATATAAAAAAACGTGACGGAAAAGTTAACCAAGGGACTTAAGTGTTGATGAAATTAAAACTAAGAAATACAAAAATTTGATTTTGCAACAAGATGGACGAGAATGTGAATTAGCTCAAAACTCGGGAAGGAAAATATAATTTACTCTTAATATAATCCTCCATAAATCCACTTCAGGTAAAAATTTCTCCTCATTATAACTAAACACTGCAAAACTGTCAATACATATAATTTGTTAAAAGAATCATGATCATATTGTGCCTCCCACAACTATTAATAAAAAAGAAAAATATATATAATTTATACGTGCTATTTATTTCTCTGAATTTGCAAAATTTTGCATGTTTTGATAAGTTTTAATGAAAATAATAAATTTATATAAAAAACATTTTTCTTAAATTTCAACTTAATAAAATAAAATAAAAAAATAATTGATCAAGTAAGCTAAAATTTGAATTATTTCTCATACTTTGTTAAGTTTGACTTCATCCCATTTGTTAATGTCATTCCACCCAAGACCACTCACCGTGCACTGCTGCTCACGGTCTCACCTCCAAGCTCGCTCGCGAGACCGTCGTTTCTTCTTCACGCAATGCAACACCAGCCACCTAGAGTTCCGACGTTGCACCAATAGCCCGAAGACTCAAGGTGCGTCCCACCCTTAACACACCACCAAACTATTGCCGCATCGCGAGGCAAGACCGCCCATCTTGCTGTCTCCCAAAGCAATTTCTGTAGAATATTCTAGAGAAAATAGTAGCAGGTGCAGCATATCAACTCTGAGGAGCTGCACACTTGATCTTCTATTTCATTCTATTGTAACAAACTATGTACAAAGAATCAACACACCTCACTCTCATCAGCTTATGTTTTTTTGTTTCTTTTGTTTCAAGTATACTAGAATATTCTTTTACCTGTATATAAAAACTTACTATTTGGATTATTGTAGATATATGAAAAATGAAGAAATAGATCCTTTCTCTTCAACTTTCAAGTTTGTTCATGGTATCAGAGTGGTACTGTCCAACTGAGTCATGGAAGGAAATGAAAATACTACAGCTGGCATCATCAAGGAAGCAAGTTATAATCTCAATGGAGATCCGTATCACCTACATAGATCAGATCATCCATGAATGGTACTTGTAACAGCACCATTGACTGGAAATAACTATCTAACTTGGAGCTGATCTATGAAGATTGCCTTAGGAGCTAAACTTAAATTGGGTTTTGTTGATGGTAGAATCTCACATCCTGAAGGAGGAACGGATGGGTTTGAGCAATGGACGAGGGTGAATTATATAGTTACATCTTGGATCCTTAATTTGATATCCAAGGACATAGCGGAGGCTTTTCTATACACTACCTCTGCTAAAGATCTATGGGATGAAATAGCAAAGCGTTTTGGTGAGAGCAATGGACCGCTAAAATATCAAATTCAAAGAGAAATCAGTTCCATCGCACAAGGAAATGAGTCTGTGGCGAAGTACTACACCAGGCTCAAGAAGTTATGGGATGAACTAGCATGTCTTATGCCTGTTCCTGTATGTACTTGTGGCACAGCTAAGGGATTTGCAGACCTTAACACATTTAACAAGCTAATTCAATTTTTTATAGGATTAAATGATTGCTATAATAATGTTCGTAATCAAATTTTGGTGATGGATTTTGTACCATCAGTGAATAGAGCTTATTCAATGATCTTGATGGTAGAGAAACAAAAGGAGGTGAGCACTGTGTTTAATGATGTTGCTGAAACAAGTGCACTATTTGTCAAGGCACAGGGTAGTAACCAGAAACTTAAAAAGGATAATCACACTCGAAGCATCACAAAAAGGGCAGATGTATCAAGAAGAGATACAAGAGAGCAGAACTTGTGATCATTGTGGGATGAAGGGGCAAATCAAGGATACCTACTTCAAAATACATGGATATCCAGACTGGTATAAAGAGCTGAATGAATAGAAGAAAATTGTTACCAAAGCTATGGCAAATATGGTGGGTACACCTTTGGATCTAGGAGCTGAAGATCAAGTTAAAATGAAGGCAAAGCAGATTTAGCCAATTTGGTACAATAAGAACTCCTTAAGCTGATAAAAGGCAAGATGAATCTTAAAGGAAGCTATGTCAAATTTGCAAAAAATGTGCAGGTAATATTTTGCTCGCCAACCATGCTTTACATGTTACATTAAGTACTATTGCTGTATTGAAACCTAGAACATGGATTCTTGACACTGGAGCATCCGATCATATGTGTGCAGAAAAACACCTATTTACTAACCTGACCACACAAAAGGAACCTATAACGGTTCATTTACCTAATGGCACCATAAAAGTTGTCAATAACACAAGCAATATACACCTATCACCCCTTCTCACACTAAAACATGCATTATACATACCATCATTTAAATTCAATTTATTGTTTGTGAATAAATATATAATTTTAATAGAATAACAACAGAATAAACTAAAAATAAAATATATCGAAAAAACTTTATTTTCTTGAACTTTTATTATCATAATTTTTTTTAATTATAATAGGATTAGTTTTGAAAATTATTAAATTAGTATTGGAATATATAAAGTAGTGTTTTAGTAAAAAAAATAACACTAATTAACTATAGTAAATTTTTTTTTATTTTTTCAAAGAATTAAATTTTTAATAATTTAAAAAAATGTTTGAGTGATTTAAGATAGAAAAATACATATTATATAAAAAAAATTTATAATTTAAATATTATTATATTAGTATCACTATATATATAATAGTATTTTAATTAAAAATAATACTAAACAACTATGGTAATTTTTTATTTTTAAAAAAATTCGTAAAAAATAAATTTTTAAATGATTTCACATATTAGCTTTCGGGATTGAATACTAAAACATGGAGAGTGACACTTGTTAAATTTTGGTTTGATAATTTTGAAGCTCAACATTTATATATATAATGCCTATTGGTTTAAAAAATTCAAAATTTTTTGACTTGTTGTGATCTCCCACTTTTAAAATTTTGATAAAAATAACTAGATTTTAAAAATTAGTAAAAATTACAGCCAAAATTGACTTTGGTCAAAATTAAATAGAGATGTTGACGTGACATATTAGGTGGCACTACTGATGTGAAACCTATGCCACATCAACTAAATATTTACATAAAAATATCAAAATATTTTTTATTTGTAGCAAATTCGACCCAAATTTTTAATTTTCACATAAATATCTAAATTTTTTCTAAATACATTATATTTTATTAATAATATTTAATATTTAGTAATTAATTATATTACTTAAATTGTTAATTATTTTTATAATGTATAAAAATTTAAAAATATATATCATACATTTAATAAATAATACACATTTAAAATTTTATATTTAAATATTATTTATTTAATACTAAAATACATCAATGTAGATAATAACTATATATATTAGTAAAATTAAATATATACTTACACATATATAAAAAGTTAAAAAGCATTAATACATATATTAAATTCAAATTCATAATATTAAAATTCAATAAATAATATAATACGAATAAAATTTTTTAACACATGTATTAATATATTTTTAATTTTAATAATATTTGAGTTATTATGTAAATATTATATAATTTAAAGTAATTTTATAATTAAATTAATGTATTTTAGTGTTAAATGTATTATATATATTTTTAAATTTTTGTAAAATATAAAAATAATTGATAATTTAGGTATTATAATTAACTACTATATATTTAATAATAAAATATAATATTTAAAAAAAATTAAAATATGCCAAAATTAAAAATTTGAAAAAAATTTACTATAAATCAAAATTGAAAATATTTGACTTTTTTATGTAAATATTTAGTTACCCTACATCAATAGTGCCACCTAAGATGTCAGGTCAACGCCTCCACACTCAATTTTGACCAAAGTCAATTTTAGCTATAATTACTATTAATTTTTCAATTGGGTTAAAATTACAACAAATAAAAAAAATTAGATTTTTTAAGAATTTTTTAGAACAATTGGCCATATATATAAATATATAGCTTGAAAATTTATAAATTAATGTTCAACAAAAATATGACAGAAGTGCAAATTACACATAAGAGATGTTGCCTAAAATATATTTAAACCTCTCATGCATATATATGTATATATACTAGTAAACACAACACATGATTCGCACATGATTTTTTTATTATTGGACAGAGTCGTTAAAGCTTTTTCCACAGTTTTGGTCCATTTGTTAGCTTGTTATATATGAATCCAGTGTACTGTAAAAATCATACGCTCCACATTTCTTTACATGTTTGATTATATCTCCAGGCCTCTTATTCTTTTCTCTATCTCTTTCCGCCATTATTGTAGCCATAGTTTGTGCCAATTCCAAAGCATCCATATACATCATTGGTAGTACTACGTTAACTTCATTTGCACGCACCGGTAATGGTTGTGGTCCATTTCGTGCACGCCTTGGTACATTAAAATTCAGTATCGTCGTTCTTCACATCGAACTACCTTGTTCACTTACTGCATCTCGTGCACATCCATCACTCCGTTCGTTACTTATGGAGGCTTCTGATGGAGTTCTATTTCGAGATATATTTTTACCTCTATTTGCACTTCCTACCCTTTCCACTATACCCATTCTATCTGCCTGGGCACCTCGGCCTCTACCTTGGCCTCTCGGTCTACCTCTAGGTCTACTTTGAGCACCTAAACCACCTCCCCTAGTTATTGCCATAACTTATCTTCCTGCAATTTAAAATCAATACATTCAGTATTCTCAAATAGCTACATACCACATCATCAAATATCACTATTCAATCATCACATATATTCCTTCCAAATCTCAAATTTCATAACCTAAACTTTAAAAATCACTGAGAATACCATTTCCATATTCTTGTTTAAATTCAATACAGAACAATAAACTTTCAAAATGTGAGCTTTTGAGTCTAAGTTTCACACCTAAGTTGTTAAACCTAGGCTCTAATACTAAAAATTATGGCACCCCTCCTCACTGGCACCCACGTAGGATAGAATCATAACCCGGACTGTTCGTCACAGAGCGACAATGTGGAAAGGTACCACTTCTAATAAAAACCTAAGTATCTATCCAGATGGACTAGTTTTAAAAATAAAATGAGTTTAATAACTTACTTATCACTCGATCATAACTTATCAATATGTAATTACTGGAATTGTTTGCTTAATAACAATAATAAATGTTGTTTTGTTAATAATTTTTCATACGTACAAGAATAGTTGACAAATTTATATATATATATATATATATATATATATATATATATATATATATATATCCATTCAACCACAAACACTAAACTGAAAAGATAATATACATACATGTACAGGATAATATATAAAGTTACTGTTCAGCGGTGAGGGGAGAAGGCTAGAGAAGGAGGGCTACCAAGAATATATATAACAAATACATCAAAATAGACTAAGCCCTACCAAATCCCTAGAAAAAGGTAGACTGACTACCTAAGGATGTGCTACCCACATATTTACCCAAAAATAGTATCAACTATCCTAAAGCTCAACCCTCTATCGGTAAAAAGTGACATAACTTCAGCGGCATCAACGAGGACTAAGTCTAGGTCAGTGTGACTCGGACCCCAATCTGTGTCTCAAAGGCAATAGAAATAACTGTCAAACAACCATCTAAGAAGTCACTGGTTGTCGTGCTAGTGCAGTACTCAGTGGCTATGGGATCAACAGTAATAGGGAATGATAACTGAGCATCAGAATCATGACGAATGAAATACATAATCTCTGTCTCCTCAACTAGGACATCTAGGGTTTGTGCTATTCACATGATCGCCATTATTATTCTACTCGTATGTACAAAGACTAGGCTGAAAATAAAATAATTTTTACAAAGGAGAGTGGTGAGCATTTCTATGTAAAACACTCAGTGAATAAACTAAATTACACACTCTCGGTAATTTTTAAATAATAACTTTTCAACAGAAAATAAAAGTAACATGAAAACCATAATCGTGAGTCAAAACACAAATATTAAAATTGCATTAATCAAATTAAATTTATTTTCTTTGAATAATATAATCAAATCACAACTGTCATATTATAATACATAATCAGATTGCTGTTAATATGATGGGTACCAAACAACATATTGAAGGTTCAGGTCAAGTATGCATACTGAATTGACAATCATATAATAGCCAATCAGACCTATCACTGTATCCCCGGATACAGGAAATATCCTGAGTTGCTGTGTTCCGGATACAGTCTTATGTCTCATTGAACCCTGCCGTACCCCGGGCACGGTCTTACTGCAATCCCTTAATAATCAAATACTCAAAATCTTTCAAATATCATATTTTTCAAATTAATCTTGGTCTCAGTAAAGCAAAACACTATAGACATATTTCAATATTCAAAATTCATCCCAGAACACATTTTCATTCAAAATCGTCCGAAGAATCGCTTAAAATTTCATAGGGGCATTGCCTGTGTAACACAAAGGCATCGCATCTGGGCTTTATTTGGGCTAGGGGGCTGCCTTTTTGGTTCAAAAGGCGTCACCTCTTTCCAGTAAAGGCTTCGCCTTTGTACTGTAGAGGTCAATGGGCTAAGGCGTCGCCCATGCACAGTGGCATCGCCTTCCCAATTCAAATTAACGTATATATTTTCAAAATTTATTAATAACGTCTGAATCAAATTTAAATTAATTAACTTTCAAAAGTTTAATCTAATCAAACAAACAATTGTAGAAAATTATGAAATTTTGAAGAAGGAAAGCCACTCACCAACAACGTTGGTTCCTTCCCCCTCACTCCTAGCTCCTGCGCGACTCTCGGACGAACAGATGAAGCTTCGCTCGATTTCCTTCTTTTTTTTTCTGCTCCTGCCTTCTGCTTCTGTTTCAATTTCTCAATCCACTTTGGTACCAAAGTCTTCTGTATCATTTGCTTACAGAAAACAGTGGGTGAGTCACGCTCACCACTGTTCTACATACAGCACGTCTCTCAGCAATCATTTTTTTCTTCAATTAGTGGAGTTGGGCGGTTGATGCCCAATTGCAATTAGATCCTCGAACTTAATTATTTTCAACTAAGTCCTCCAAATCAAACTTATTTTCTATACAATTTAGTGCTAACTAAATATAATATTAAATATTCGGGTACGGACCCGATCTTTACTTTAGTATATTTTTTTCTAAAAAAATTATATAATATTTTTTATTTTATAATTTTAATTAATAATTAGACAATAAAAATTATTAAAATCAATTTTATTTTATTTTTATTAAACTTTAGCAAAAATTTTTTATCTATAAATTAATTTTTAATATTTTTAACATTAGATTTCTCTTTTTTGAGTGATCATTCATTAGCTTTCTAATGATTTTTAATTTTAATATTTTTCTTATTAAAAACTTCTCTACATTATTTTTAAATTATGATTATAATTAATTATTTAAGTAATAAAAAAATTAGGGATAAGTGTAAATAAGTTCCTTGTGGTTTAAGTATTTTACTATTGAAAACTTGTAGTTTTTTTTGTGGCACTTTAGTACCTTGTGATTTTATATTTATAGCATTTAGGTGACAAAATTTGTTATAACTTGTAATTCCTCTCTCTTCCAGCATCTAAAAAGTATGATTTTTAATTTTAATCAAATCCTTATAATTTTAATAAGGATTTTGTAATAATGGCATTGTCTATAATGTTTAGAACCTTTTTTAAAAAATAAAAATATGAAAAAAATTATTTTTATTATTTTTATTATTATTATCACTTAAAATTACCATGAATAGACTTATTTTTTTCCCTCTATCAAATTGTATTCAAATTTTAATTCTTAGATGTTTGAGGAGAGAGAAATAATGAGTTCTAATAAAATTTGTTACCTAATTAAGTGCTATAAATATGAAACCACATGGTACTGAAGTGTCACAAAAAAAACCATAGACCCCTGATATTAAAACTCTTAAACTGCAAGGTACTTATTTGTATTTATCCCAAAAAAATTAATTATAGTTACTTTTTATTAAATTTTAGTAAAATATTCAAAAATATTCTATTTATTTAGTCTATATTAGTCAAAATAAAAGTTTACCTAATTAGAATAGGAAATACAATTTAATTTAAATTAGAACTGAATATACTTTAAGTTAACCTAATTAAAATAGGAAATACAATTTAAATTGTAATTTTAATTAATTTTTACTCCTTTTACATTTATTCTTTAATTTCTAACTTTGTTTTCATTTCATTTGTTTTCTTGATTTCCTTCTCTAAGTTTTTTTTCTTAAACTTTATCAATTTAATTTTTCTTATTCGTTTATATAGTTTTATTGATCATTTGTCTCAAAATTTACCCATATTTTACCTTTTATTGTTTTTAAAATTTAGCACTTTTGCTATTTGGCACTTCATAATGTTATAAACATATACAGGTTAATTAAAAAAAAAAAGTGTTAGAGACTATTTTGATAATTGTGACGTGAAACTATAATTTTGCCTGTTTACATATAAGAAAGATTTATTTTGATACATCTATCTTTTTTTTTTTTTTTTTCTTTTTGCAATAATAACATTAGAATTCATTTACATATAGAAGGAAAAACCCATTTTCTACTTCCACTATTTTTAATTTTTTCGTTGGGTACTTATATATTTATTTGCATATATTGAATTCTTGTATTTTTATTTTTATATACATTGAATTTTTATAAAATATATAATTAATTTCATATATTTTTAAATATACTTAAGTTCTTAGAGTTTCCGATTTGAACCAATTGATTTTTTATTTTTAAACTTTTTTTTTAGTAAAATAACCCCAATTAAACTTATTAAAAATTTAAATGAATTACATATTTTTCATTGTTTTCTTATCTAATTTATAGGTAAGTAATACAGTTTAAAATATTCAATAATATATTTTGTAATTGAAAAATTTTGATAGAGAAACTTAATGCATTCAAAAATAAAAATATAAGAATTCAATGTGTGTAAATAAATATAAAAGAATTAAATAAAAAAATAAAAAATATAGCCACAATTAAACATACTTAAGCCCTTCTAAAAAACCTTATTCATTTATTCATTTATGTTATAGTTTACACATCACAAGTTGGCTAAAAGGTTTGAATACATGACGAGGTAGATGATATTCAAAGCAGCCTAGATTCAAAGTCACTACACAATATGTTTTTTACCTTTGAGATCAATATCATTGTGATATATTGTAGCATCGGGTGATGGTTCAAATTTCTTAAGAAATGGTCCATTATGTAGTTGTGGCATGTCTACTTTGAGACCAATATCATTATGGTATATTGTAGCATCAGGCGATGGCTCAAAATTCTCAAAAAATGGTTCATCATTTAATGGCTTCTCCGTTTTGTAGCCAATATCATTGTGATAAATTGTGACATCAGGTGTAGGCTGAAAGTCACTGAGGACATGTTTCCAATTTGATGGCTGCTTCTCTATTTTTGGTTCAACATTGTTGTGGTAAATTGTGACATCTGGCCTTGGCTCAACCTCCTTGCTACTACATAATATTCCATTTCTTTTGAGACCAATGTCACTAATATTGTTTTCAAAATTTTGTGTTGTGCGACAATTGATTTTGTTATTGGTGGTTGAAGAGGCCCGAGCAGTTTGAAGAAGTTCTTGATTCATGGCTTCTCTTAGTCTCCAATATTTTCCAACATCTTTTCTCCCATTGACAGTGCTAGAAAACTGCTAAAAAAAGTTTAAAGTTAATAATTGAATCAAAAGAAACTCAAGGAAAAAAAGAAAAAGAAAAAAACAATAGAACATAGACATAATTTTCTTGAGTTTGAACTCAAATTAGAGTTGCTCAAGTTATAATAATAATAATAATAATAATAATAATAATAATAATAATAATAATAATATATTTTTATATATAGCCAACTTATCAATTGATAATGAATTTCAGCATGCCATTAGAGTGGTGGAACACGTTATCCCATAAAAAGGAGGTTTCAATTTTAAGACCTCCCTCTATATCTAAGTAATTAATCTCTTGTCTACTGCACATGGACTCTTTCAAAACTTTATGAGTAGAACCCATTATATATATCACAATATATATATATATATATATATATATATATATATATATATATATATATATATATATATGTGTGTGTGTGTGTGTGTTTGTGTATATATATATGTGTATATATATATGTCGTGATTCTTATAACAAGATATAACCACACTATACCAGTAAAAAAAATTTATCAATAATCACAAATTATACAATATAGAAAATTTTTGTTGACTTGCCACCAATAGAACAAATTAAAAATGCTTACTAGAAGAAGCAAGAAGAGTGGGGCTAAAGAAAAGAAGGATTTCATGTCTTTTTTTTTAGCTAGAAGAAAACTTGTACGATATGTGTGGAGATCACAGTAGCTTCTTCCTATTTTTATAGGCCAACACAAAGAAAGCAATATGAATTAAATAAACGATAAAGATAATTGATGACGTGCGGCGCGACGGCCGTGCGTAATTACTAAAATACCTCCACAAAAATATATTGTCCTCTTGTAAGAATCAAGGGTAAAATTATCCTTTCACCCTCAATTTTTTTTGTTATTTTGCGCCGCACAATAACGCGCGGCATGACGTGTATCAGCATCCTTAAATAAATTAACAAGTATAATATAAAATGGATGGTTGGTCATGTACAATCTCCACAATTCAAGTTCATTGGCTTCTGAATTACTTAAACTCCTAAGCTTTATTATATATAATCTACACTTTGATTCATTATGTTGTATCAAAATTATTAAATCCAATTCTAGCCCAAACTGATGTCTAGCTCATTTTGTTTCTTGATTTAATTGGCTTTCCCCCTAAAAGGAAAAAAAAAAAAAAATCTAATCTAATCCTTGTGTTATAATTAGGGAAAGTTGTATATAACAATGATTCAATTATTGGAGAGTTCAATTATTGGAGTGTACTTCATTATAAAGTTCTAAGAATAACATATGATATTATTTAAAATGTTACAGTTAAAGTGGTGTAAAAACTTATAATCTTAGAGTTAAATAGGACGAACTTGAGAACTATTAATAAACATAAGGGATTGCAATAGTAAGTTAACCATTAATAGTTAAATTTTTTTAGACCAAATCTTAGAAATCTTTCATTTTGATCTAAATCATAGTATCATGAATCCACTAGTCTTTGACTAATTCAATTTAACCCAAATAACTAAAAGGACTGTAAAATTTTTCTTTAATAACTAATTTAACGTTTGAGTAATTTTAAGATTTTTTCATTATGGATAAATATTAGAACTGAGCTGAAAAAGAAAAACATATCAACCATGATTCTTTTTTTTGAAAATACTGTAAAAATTTATTTTTTTAAATACATTATATTGATATGGAAGAAAGCATCTATAAAATTAATTGGAGATACATATAATTTCCATTAACGTATGCACTAACACGAAAACATATGAAATAAACAAATTAATCATTTTGCATTAATCAATTAAAATTGGTTATTAGGTAATCTTCAAATTAATAGTAAGTTTGGTTCAACAAACTAATTGAGCTCACGGTTGGATGTACTGAACTGAGCTCCCCTTGAGTTTAAAATTTTACGTTTGGGTCATTATCAATGTTTGCAACATAATCTTGTCTTGCTTACAGAAGAAAAATAGAAAACGAAAGATAATATTCTTTTATGTGAACTTGTAATTGTCTTTGGTAACATGTAACTCTCATACATATGCACCACTACATTTAATAGTTTAATTAATAAACACAAATCATTTAATTACATTGAGATTGAGTGTCATTATTTGATCTTATTATTATCATTTTGATAAATTAATTTGAATTATTTCATCTAAATTTTCAGCATGCTCTTATCAACTTAAAAAATATTACATTATCAAGAAAAGAGCTGTAAAATATTAAAAAAAAAAAAGTTACAAAATTGTATTCCTGAATTATGCATTTACAATTGCAAAATACAATCTTTTTGATTTGCACAAGACTTTAACTATATGCAGAACTATTTTTTCCTCTCTAAATCAAAATTGCTAATTAAATTAGATGTAATATATATAAAATATAATATATCATCTCAGAAACAAAATGAAAAGCTGTAATTTTGTTGAGATTTCACGCAATTTAGAACATTGATGAAAATGATCTCATTGCAAGGAATGCGTAGTTTCGAATCAGTGGAGAAGCCAAAAATTTCCTCAGAATGATTAAGCAGTGTCTCAAAGAGAGGATGCTTGAGTAAAGCAACACTAATTACATATCTCTTACAATCTGCACCTACATACACTGCTAAATGACCTCTAGGAACATCATTAGGTATTGCACCCACGTTGATGCACTTGCTGAAACAATGTCTAAGGAAGAGCCTTTCTTCTTCATCTTCATCACCATTATACACTTCTTGAAAAGAGAGGAGAAAGAGATGTTGGAGTGAAGAGAGGATGATGATCGAATGTATATATATGCTAGTGAAAGTATGTATAGAGTTGCACAATAGGAAATTAAGATTTAAATAAATATGTGGAACATAGTTGGTGCAAGTGGCAAAAAGTTTAAATTTTCATATTTCTGAGTTTAAGCATTGAATTTGAGTTGTACTGATGCAAGAAAAGTTTTGTTGTTTTACAGAATTCATCCGACTCAATTTGGATTAGTCAGAATTCTTGTAACTACCGAGATAATTATAAAAACAAACCTCGAGTCCTGAAAGGATTAAAATTAATAACTATGTTAAGATGCTCTCAAAGAGTTGCACGGAAGATTTTTGTTTCAAGAAAATAGCAAATTTTGTCATCTAATTAATATTATTTTTTATTTATATTCTCCTCGATGCAGCTTGGCATATAAAATAGGGTAATTTACGATCACCCCCCTGAGGTTTGTACTATCACACTAGTCCGTCCCTGTATTTTCATAAGTCAACTATTTTTCCCCTTAGGTTTTATTCCGTAAACTAGTACCCCCTTATGTCGTTAAATTTTAGAATATTCCGCTAATATTTGGAATATTCTTAATGGAATATTCCAAAATGTTGATGGAATATTCCAAAAATTAACAGAATATTCCAAAATTTAACGGAATTTTTTGACTGAAGGAGGCACTAGTTTACAGAATGAAACCTGAGGGGGGAAATAATTGACTTATGAAAATGTAGGGACGGACTAGTGTGATGGTACAAACCTCAGGGGTGATCGTAATTGACCCTATAAAATATTATACAAAACATGTACAATATCTCTATTATTATAATAGGAGTTTGGTCAAGTTCGGATGGGCATAAAAAAAAAATAGTACAAAGCAGAATGGAATAGATTTGGAAAGATCTGACTTTATATATCAACAATTTGCGATTTGCTTGTAATGATACTCTCAGATGTTAATTTTAATTTTGCCTAGACTAAACCTAATTAATTAATAGGCTATTGGTGAAAAAAATCCAAACGTTTCAGACTTTTTGTAATCTAATTCCAAACTTTTAATTTTTATAATAATGTCCCAATTTAGCAAATGTTTGACAATTTTAACACAAATAGTTTTTTGGTCAAAATTCACTAAAAATTCTGATGTGGCATCTTATAAAATGTCCAATTTACCCTTTTTAATTTTTAAAATTTATAATGATCTATTGTTATAAAAATATCCAAACATTTGAATTTTTTGGCAATTTTATCCCAACTTTTAAATTTTGATAAAATATTTTAATTTAGCCAATTAATAATTATATATTTAAAATTAAATAAAAATACAAACACAATAAAAGAATTAAATTTATTGTTAAGAAATTGTTAAATTCACAAATGATTTTTATAATAATTTTAAAAATTAAAGATATTTTTAATATAAAAATTATTACTCTAGTTAATTTAAATTTTTAACTATTTCATACTTATTTATATGAAA
>CATIWO010221497.1:0-16797 GCA_949673435.1 Macaranga tanarius
AGATTGAGTTTGGGTGTCGGGTGAGAGAGAGAGAGGGAGTATGAATGAGAAGAGTATTTTTTTAGGTCAAGGGCATTTATGGAATATCATATAATTATTGATATTTTAATATTAATTATTTTCTTTAGTTAAAAGAATATTTCAAAAATTAACAGTATATTCCAAATTTTTTTAACGGAGGAGGAAAATAGTTGACGGAATCAAACTTAAAGGGGTATTTAATTGACTTTTAAAAATGAAGGGACGGAGTAGTGAGTTTAGCCAAACCTCAGGGGTGTTAGTAAATTACCCTTTAGAAATCTCAAAGCTTACCTTGTTTTAAGAGAAAAAAAAAAAAAAAAAAAAAAAAAAAAAAAAAAAAGACAAGGCTCGCAAGAACCCTAGATTATTAATTAGAACTGGGAAATTTAAGCAGCTAGAGGACAAGAATTCTATTGTTCAAACAGGATCAATAAGCTGCAACGTCACTTTTCACGTGTCCTGATTAAGGTTGGTTATTCCACCATTTGTATCACCTGCAATTAAGAAAATATTTCATTGAAAGTGACAAGGGCCTTCATCTTTGTAGGTTATATAATATATATAGTCGAAGAAGACTAGATGTTTTTTTTTTTTTTTTTTTTTTTTTTAGAAGACAAGTTAAGTAACTTTCACGTGGTACGTACATTAATATCATTTTAAATCTACTATACATAGGTTTCGGGAATGGGTTCTATTATGCTGTGTGCTGCAAAATAATAATAATAATAATTTGTACTTCACATATTAATGATTAATGCACCAGCAAACTTGAAGAAATTTCAATGGAAAAGGCAATTCTCTTTACAAAGTGATAAAAAATTAATTGCAAAATTTAACATGTTAATAGGTCAATCTTTTTAGTTTTTACTCGTCTTATTCTCATTTTTATTTCATTTTTTATTACAAAAAAGTTAAATAGTTTAAAAATACTACAGTTAAACAGAAATAATTACTAAATTATTTTTTTTCATATTAATTGATCACTAAATTTTTGTTATACCGCAAAAATATAAGAACGATTGCTAAGTATAAAGTGCTCAATATAAAGATGAACCATATATACAATCAAAGTAGCCATTTTCAACAATTACTGCTATGAAAAAATTATTATAAAAATGGTAGATAAAATAACTCAAATTAATATATCTTTTTGTTCTTTTTTGACATTTAAGATATTAGTATTCAGAATTTATTAGATCTAATTAATACAATTCAATTCAAATAGGATCATAAGGGTGATTAAAGACTTGGACAATACCTCCCTGTTCTTTACACATTTAACAAATGCATAAAAACCAACAACATATATATACTTCCATATGTATATAGAATTGCCCGCAGGCCAAAACTTACAAAACCTAAAAAATGTATATAGAATTGCATATGACTTAGAAAGTAATCCTCTATTGAAAAAGCTTTAATTAAAATTATTTCCATAGGCTGTGACTCAAGTAACAAGAAACCAGTCTCAATTCAACCATTCAAAAAACTATATTTACCGACTAATTAATACAACCTCTATTTATGATTTTTTCTTTTAACAACTATTGTGGAAAGACAACGCCAATCATGGTATTGTGGCTTGATCTGTATCTTTTACAAAGAAAATGAAACATGGCCCTGCTCTTTCACTTGGTTTCTCAAACAATCGACATGCATTTAAAGTTGAAATCACATATTGTTCTATACTGTGGGTCGAGTAGAAGAATCTAATAAAGAAAGAGTCAGTGTCAGAAACTGGACCATGCTCAATAATCATATACTCCCAATGTAGTTTTCCCTGCTACATTTTATTGAATTTAATAGCAACAAAGGGACAAACCTTTTTGCGTTTTCAAAAGTTGCATGCCACGTAATTATGTTATAACCCACAAATTAATTTATAGCCGTAAATAAAGTTGAAAAGATTACTGGGTTCCACTGATCCAGAATTATGTATAATTAAAACTTGGAAATGAATCTCTTGTGTGTATGCATATATATAATTGTCAATGTTTTTCTTCAGCTCAACTATTCATAGTATAATTCAAAAAAGATAGAAAACATCTTTGCTCAGCTCAATTATTTACGGAAAAGAAAGCATTTTATGTACACGGTACACCTTAACTTATTTATATTTTTTTAACATGTAAGAGAGTGATTTAGTGATTTTTTTTAACAATATCATAAAGAATAGACTTCCAATCCTATAATTTGTGTTAGTTTTGATATGATTTAAAAAGGAATGACCAGTTCTTATTATGTAGTCTATATATTCAATATTCTCATTTAAATATAATTGGATATGAATTAATTTGCTACTTGATAAACATATCTTGTTCCTCAAATTTAAATTTTCAAATTTTTGCCAATAATCACTTACATTTCTGAACATCCTTCTTCAAATGTAATTGGATCGGAATGAGTTACTGCTTATCAAATATATATTGGACCTCAAATCTAAATTTTCAAGCTCCAGAAATTCAAGCTGCATGCGGGGTATCACCACAAACTAGTTATTATACCCGTATTTACTTCCTTGCAGAATTTTTGAGTAGTTTAAAAGAATTTTGTAGTAATTAACCATAAGATAATTAAAAATTGATTAATTTGCCCCATAGTGCTACATCATTATCTACTACAACTACAAGGCACAACTTTTTTTTTTTTTTGAACTGAGAGCATAGTGCTTAATATTTGGGTATTAAGTCATTGTTCAATTTAATATTATGTAAAAGTTTTATAATTAAGAATTGAAAGTATTGTTTCACACATATATTTATGGATACATAAATAGATTAAAACTTATATAACATAAAATCTTTGTGTTAAAATTTAATTTTCACTAGTTGTATGCCACTTATTTATGACAATTTATAAAGTTGGAGGGTCCGTTCCCGACCTAGGGAGCTAGCAGGAGAACAAGTGTGAAAGAGAAAGATGAAGAATAAGACTCGGGAGCTACCAAAAAGAACCCACATATTGTTCTTATTCGTTAATGGTTAGATTTTCATTTTCCTGAATTGATACAAAGACGAGCCAAATAGTCGAAAGATAAGTTTGCACTCTATTATGTGCATAATTTATATATGTATTGATCATACAATATATTATCGTTTTGAATATGAATAACCTGCTATTGATCGCTGGCCATCCACCATCTTTTTCTTTTGCTTTCTGATCGATCTTTCTCCGTTGTGTCACTATACCTGAATTCCATGGTCAATTAATGCACCCGGTTTCTTCTGGCTGCAAAAGTAGAGAACTAGATAAGCCATATTCGCTATAGCATGCATAATAATAATCAAATTAAGATACCATATTTTTCCCGATAAAACCAATACTGCCGGAAAAATTCTTGCCCCACCTCATTTAGAACACACGGACACATATCTCATACCAACTAATTAAGTATAAAAAATATTTGGTACGTGTAAGAAATTTAATTATCAAGTGTAATACACTGGAAAAGGTAAAAATATTCCACACTGCCGAATAAAAATCTAGCCCAGATAATAAGAAGTTAGAATCTCCATTATTTACATGTTGACGATGTAGCATCTGCATTATTTACATGTTGACGATGTAGCATCTCCATTATTTACATGTTGACGATGTAGTCCAAAATTAGATTTGGTTGTTTTGCAAGATGTAGTAAAATAAGATAGTTGCTGTGTTTGTGACATAAATTTGGGTGGGAGATTTGTTGGCTTCGCATTTTGGATACTTTTGGTTGTTTTTTATACGTAGGAGGTAGACATGGCCTCAGATACAGGCGTGTTTCAAGATGTGTTCAAGACCGCCATTTTGTCCAGTGAGGTATACGGGCAGGGAAACAGGTATGTTGGTGACCATGTTGAAACCTATCAATTTGTCCATAAAGATACATGGACGGGAATACAGACGTGTTTCAGGCCGTGCCGTGTTGGAACACGGATGTGTTTCTATCCGTGTTTGGACCCCGTTTTTACTCCAGAATACTACACAGGCCGAAATACGCCCATGTAGCGCACAGAGTCATCCAAATTCAACTAGAAAGCTATTTTTCTTCTATTTTCTCTCTACTTAAGCTATAAAATAGACTTTGTATCAATTTAGGGTTAAACATCTAATTTATTCTTCATTGTTAGCCGTTCTAACATTTATTTGTATGCTCTTTTATATACATAGTGAAATCTCTCTTCCTCTGCCCCTGATTTTTACCTATCTTGAGGTTTTCCACGTAAATCCTTATGTCTACTCTATTTATTTTTTTATTGTAATTGTTTGTGATTGTTTGTGTGCGTCTATTACTTCTGCTGCGGCTCTAACAATAGTCATAGCGGATGAAAAAGTAGTCTAATAGTTACTTCCCTCTAATAATATTATAAGATGTAAGGTTTGAAATTTATAAAATTATTTTCATTTTATTTAGAAAAGGAAAGCTACTCTTTATTGTAAAGTTCATTGTTATTTAAATAATTTGACTTTCACTAAAAATTTTCTCTCCTTAGTTGAGAGTTGAGTTTTCTCTCTTTGGTTGAGAGTTTTGTCTTGTTTATTTCTCATTTTTTCAGACCTATATTTTCCATTATTATGGAAGAGAGGTTAGCACAGTTGAATTTGACTGCGGATGAAGATGATGCTTTGGAGCTTATAGGAGAGCAAAAGGGGCAAGGTACTGAGCTATCTGCGTTATGTCTGGTTGGGCAATTTTTTACTGATCGTTCGATTAAAGTACAGGTGATGAAACATCGGCTTGCTGAAATATGGCATCCGGGACAAGGAATCAGCATAAAAGAAATCTCGGAAGGCTTATTTATTTTTCAGTTTTATCATTCTTTGGATATGAAACATGTGCTGGATGGGGGGCCTTGGACATTTGACAATCATATTTTGATTGTTCATCATTTGCATCATAATGAGGTTCCTTCAAGGGTACCTCTGTTCTTTATTCCTATTTGGATTCAAATTTATGACATTCCAGTTGGGTATATGTCAGAAGTTGTTGGGAAGCAGCTAGGTAATTGGATTGGTTCTTTTTTAGAATATGATGCTAAAAATAACTCATGAGGTTGGCGTAGTTTTGTACGAGTCCGAGTTTAACTGGATGTCCGATATACTTTGAAAAGATGGAAGCATATCAGACTACCTGGTAGGGGATGGAGTCTTATCCAGTTCAAATATGAGCTAAACTCTTATCTCTGTTACATCTGTGGAATGTTGGGACATACGAAGAATTTCTGTATGAAGAGATTTGACATCGATGGCGATGATATTAAGAAGGAATGGGGTCCCTGGATTAAAGCTTCTAGTCGGAGGGTGGTGGCTAGTGGTTGTGAGCGGTGGTTGCGTGATGAGGAAGGTAGTTTTCCAAATTCAAAATTTGGAAAGGATGGATTAGCTTCAGAGTTTATGCGGTTAATAAGGTTCCAAATTTTAATAATAACAGAAGATCTCTAATTTTGGCATCACCTCAAATTCAAATAGATTCATGCCTTGCTGTAGTTGATAAAATTACCAAAAAAGGTGGTAATGTTATTGGGGTGGACCGGGTTTTTCTTCAGCCCAATGAGGATGATATTATAGACCTTGAGGAGGTTAGAAAACGTAAAAAAGGCAAAGTTCAGTTGGACCAGGAAGTTGTCGTGGATCACCAATTGAATATGCCTACTTCTTATACAAGTTATGAAATGGGAGGTGACAATACAGATAACAACATTGGAGTTGATTCCATTAATTTAGAACTTTTATTAGCCGGGCCTTTTCTAGGACCCCGCCAGGAGCCATGATAGGCGTTAGCTGGAATTATCGTGGGCTTGGCAATCCACGGGCAGTATTAGCTTTGAGAAACTTAGTGAAATCTTGTAGGCGTACTTTTATTTTTCTGATTGAGACTCTTGTTCATGGCAATAAAATTGAAGAAATAAAATGCTTATTGGGTTATTTTGGTTGTTTTTTTGTTGATAAAGAAGGTCGTAGTGGGGGTCTTGCTCTACTGTGGCTTGCTAATATTTCAGTTTCTATTGTTAGTTTTTCTAGATTTCATATTGATCTTCATATTTCTAATGATCGTTCTATTTTATGGAAATGAACGGGTTTTTATGGTCGTCCAGAAAGATCCAATCATCATCTTTCTTAGGATCTGCTTCGACAACTCAAGTCGGCCTCTTATATTCCATGGTGTGTTTTAAGAGATTTCAATGATATGTTAAGCCATAATGATAAGAATGGGGGTGTGGCTCAACCAGAATGGCCTATTTAAGGGTTTAGGAAGGCTTTGGAGGATTGTGACTTAATTGATCTTCATTTAGAAGGGCATGGATTTACTTGGTCTTATGGTCGGGGGTCGGATAGCTTTATGGAAGAAAGATTGGACAGATTTCTTGTTAATCAAGGCTGGGTTAATCTCTTTCCTGAGGCCCGATTGACGTGTCTTGTTTCCTCGGTGTCGGACCATTATCCGATTGAGTTGAATACGTGCAGTCTTCCATTCCAGTTACTGCACATGCATTTTTTAGTGGAGAATACATGGTTACAAGAGACTAATTTTAAAGAGACTGTTTCAGTTTTCTTTAGAATTCTAGCACTGATAATATTCTTTTGAAGCTGGTTGAGTGTATTGAGTTTATGAAAAAATGGAGGGGTTCAAGGGGTAGTTTACGGATAAAATTAAGAAAGTCAAGCAAAAACTTTATAATGCTATGAGGTTTTCTAACAAATATAGTGACAACAGCACCCTGAGCTTGCGCAATGAGCTGAATATGCTGCTTTAGCAAGAAAAAATCTATTGGCGTCAATGTGCAAAAAATTTTTGGATGTCTAGTGATGATAAAAATAGTAGGTTTTTCTATGTAGCTGCTTCATTTAGAAAGAAGAGAAATTTAATTAAGAACTTAAAGCTTGATGATGGTAGTCTTATGGATAGTTGGGATGGGCTCAAAAATACTATGTTGGATTATTTTAATTCTTTATTTCAGGCTGATATGGTTTCTTATGATCGAGACATTGACTATATCTCTTCTCGTGTGTCCGAAGCTGATAATAATGATCTTATCGCCCCTTTCTCTCTGCAGGAATTCACTTCAGCTGTTAAGGACATGCATCCTGACAAATCAACGGGGTGTGATGGGCTTAACCCAGGGCATTTATTAGGTGAGGATGTATTCTCTTTTAGCTCCTATTGCTTTCATTCAGTTTCTTTTCCTGAGAGCTTTAATGCAATAACGATTGTCCTTATTCCTAAGAAGGATAATCATATTTGCATGAAGGATTACAGGTCGATTTCCTTGTGCAATGTGTTGTATAAAATTTTGGCCAAGGTTTTAGTCAATCATCTGAAAAAGATTCTTCTGCATATTATATCTGAAGAGCAGTCAGCTTTTGTTCCTAACTGGTTTATTATTGACAATGTTATAGTTGCCTTGGAGACTATTCACTGCATGAAGAAGAAGACTCAAGAAAATTGACATCAGTAAGGCTTATGACCATATTAAATGGTCTTTCTTATATGATATTTTAGTGAAAATGGGATTCTATTCTACTTGGATTAAATGGGTTATGCTTTGTGTTACTACAATTAAATATAATGTAGCAGTTAATGGGGAAGAGGTGGGCCCTATTATTCCTTCCAGAGGTCTGAGATAGGATGATCCCTTTTTTCCTTACCTTTTTATTCTCTGTGCTGAGGGTTTATCTTCTCTTGTGAAGCATGCTGAGCGGGTGGGTTCCATTCATGGTGTTCGCGTTTGTAGACGAGCTCCTAATGTTTCACACCTTTTATTTACAGATGACAGCTTTCTCTTTTTCAAGGCTAATATTGATGAATGTAATAATATGAAGCTCTTGTTGAATAGGTATAAGGCAGATTTGGGGCAAACTGTGAACTTTACTAAATTGGGTCGTTTCTTTAGTTCTAATATCAGGGAATCGGAGAGACTGGGTATTAGAGAAGCCCTAGGAGTTGTTAATAATTTGGATACTAGCAGGTATTTGGGTTTACCCTCTCTGATGAGTAGACAAAAGAAGGTTATTTTTAACTATTTGAGAGATAGGATGTGGAATAAACTTTCTTCATGGCATTATAGATTTCTCTCTCAGGCGGGTAAAGAAGTCCTTAAAACTGTAGCTCAATCTATTCTGTCTTACTGTATGAGCACCTTTTTGCTTCCAATATCCTTATGTGAAGAGCTCCAATATATGATGAACTCTTTTTGGTGGGGTTCTAATTCTAACTGAAGTCGCAAGATCCATTGGTCCTCTTGGGATAGGATGTGTTTGCAGAAGAAGTTTGGTACTATGGGGTTCAGAAACCTTCACAGTTTTAATATAGCTATGATCGGGAAATAAGTCTGGAATTTGCTTTCCAATTCTACAACTCTTTCTAGTAGAATTCTCAAAGCTAAATATTATTCGAGGGGTGATGTTTTTTCAGCTCAATTGGGTTCCAACTCGAGCTTCACATGAAAGAGTATTTAGACTGTAAAATCCTTTCTTATGTCTAGTTATCACTGGTGTATTGGTAATGGAGAAGATATTCAAATCTGGGTTGATCCTTGGATTATTAATGATAATAAATTCTTGCATGTTTCTAATGAAGTGGACGGCTTGGATTCTATTAAGGTGAGTGAGCTATTTATTCCTAATTCGTTAGAGTGGGATGTTGAGCTTTTAAGTGATCTATTTCAGGTGGAGGATGTCTCTAATATCTTATCATTGCCAGCTGGTACTGATGGTGAAAATGATAAACTCATTTGGCATTTCTCTTCTAAAGGTAGTTATGTTGTTAAATTTGGCTATCATTTAGTTGCCTAAGACATTTGTTGGAATGGTGTTTCTCCTGCTGTTAAGGACTGGTCTGCTATTTGGCATTATAAAATCCCACAAAAAATGAAGTCTTTTATGTGGAAATTATGTTCGGGCTTCCTTCCTACTATGGAGAATTTATTGATTCATGGTGCAGATGTCCAGAATACCTGTGTAATTTGTGGGAAGTTAGGTGACCACTTATTTCACTGTTTTATGGATTACTCTTATGTAGGAGATTGCTAGTAGCATGGTAATTTTTCTATTTCTCATCGGTCTGATTTGGATTTTCCAGAATGGGTGGAGTTCATGTTGAAGCAGCTGGATCAAACGAACAAAGAGAAGTTTTGTATGATTTTGTGGGAAATTTGGAGAAGTCGGAATAAAAGATTATGGTAGGGAAATTGTATTTCAATGAGGTTTTATGTGGAGTCTGCGTTTTAATTTATAGAGAATTACCATAAAGCTAATGCAGTAGAGAATGATGGGAGTTCCTATGCTTCGTCTGTCGTAGCTAGATGGCATCCGCTCGCTTTTCCTTCAGTTAAAATAAATGTGGATGCGTCAATTCCAAGAGATATGAACTTTGTTGGTACTGGTTTAGTGCTCAGAAATTTAGTTGGTGCTGCCTCTCTTTGTCTTTCAAAGCAATTTGCTAGTTGTTTGGAGGTTAGAGTGGCCGAAGCTTTTGCGTTAAATGAGGCTCTTAGCTGGATTTATCATAATGATATTGCTAATGCTATTGTGGAATGTTTGGTAAAAACTCTACAAGTATATAGAATCGACAAGTAGTACTAAAGATATCATTCCTACAGAGATTTTAATCTATCCACCTATTAATCTATTTCTAATTGTTTAAAGCTTTCAAATATAATGATTAGTTGAACTATAATTAACTAAAACTGAAATAAATATATAAATTCTAATTGTGAAATCAATTAACCAAATCTAAAACAACCATTAGGAAATTAATTCACCTCACATTCATTAGTCAATTCCCTTCCCTAAATTCAATTATTCATGCAAATCTTGAGTTATCTAATGTCATAATTACCTTTCTCAAGGCTAATTAATATACTATACAATCCTTAATTAAGAACATGCAATTCAACTCTTATTATAATTACAAATCCTAATTAATCTAATCACAAAGTTAATATCAACTCTTAAGGAATTCAATCAATTCAATCTATCTCTAGCATTGAACCAATTTTATTTATGTTTATAGTTCCATTAAGACACTCATCTCTCAATGCATAATCTCAATTAAAATCATATCAATGTTGGCCAAACACAAACAAGTATTAATTTCAATAAACATAATTTTGCATGAATAAAAGATTTATTGGAAAGGAAAATTTAACTAATTCATGTTCGGATCCTTAATCCTCTAATGAATAAAAACCTAGCCTAACATTATAAAACTAAAACCTAAAAATAAGTAAAAGAAATCCATCACCAATTACAAGAATTAAGAAGAAAGAATAAGAAATTCAATCTCTTGATATCTCCAATCTTCAATCTCCAATCTTGATCTTCAACGATGCCCTAAAGGTCTTCCTTTTTCCTGTCCAAGATCTTTTTCTACGTGCTCTCTTATTCCTTTTATAGCTCCCCTTCCATTCCCCTTAGATTAGGGTTTAAAGAAATCAATTTAATTATGTCTCTTCCGCATACACGGCCATGTTGATTTTCTACATGCTCGTGTCTTCCTTATATTCAACATCTAGGCACCTACACGGCCATGTCCCGAGCCGTATCTCAAGTATGTAAAATTGGCAGCGCATTACACGGCCTGATATACGGGCATGAGCCGACCCATGTTCAATATATAATTATCTTCCAGCAGACTACACGGGCAGATACACAGCCGTGTTGTTGCCTGTGTTCACAATAGCTTCAAAAATTGACTTTATTTACTTCTAATCTTCTATTAATCCGCATCCAACCTTGATTAACAACCTATAAACATAAATTAAACATAAATATCCTATCTAAATACAAATTAACACAATTAAACATAAAATTAATACAAATTTCCTACCGAAAACATAACAAAATACACCATAATCATGGAGTCTGACTCGAAGTTGGTAGTGGAAGCTTTCAATGGGTTCTCGTCTGATTTTTTAGAGTTTGGTAGGGTTATTAAGTCTTGTATGTCTATTGCTAATTGTTGTCAGAGTGTCAAAGTTAGCTTTGTTAAAAGACAAGCGAATGAGGTGGCCAATGTTCTTGCTAGAACTGCTCATTCCTATGCTAGTTTTTATGTCATGGGAGGTGGCTCCTGAGTTTGTCAAGCCCTTCCTTGTTCATAACGTTTTGATGATTTGATTTATGAAGTTTTGTTTGTTTTCAAATAATAATAATAATTTGACTTTTCTATTAACTAAAAAATAAAAAATTATATGGTAAAAAAATTATTAACTAAAAAAAATAATTATATGATCGAAAAATTATATATATTTATACATATACATCAATCGTGTCAAATTAATATATAATATTGATCTATCTTTATATATTTCGTTAAATATAACAGTTTTTATTAAATTATTGATCGATATACAAACATTACTAATAAATTTAAAATTGAAAACACAACTGACTATGAAATGATCAGTTTGAGTGAAGCTGGAAATTTTCTAAACAGACAAAAGAGTATGCATGTAGGTTACGTTTTGAAAATACTCTTAAAATAATTTATCAATTATAAAACTCAAATAGTACTACCATTTGCATATATTCTCAAGTTTTTTGCTGGCTACTCTAAACTAATAATGATCGAAAATAAATCAAAACCAAATCTTGGGCACTGACTAAATTAAATGCGTGTTTCCACACGCATATATATATTTTGTGTGTGTATATATATATATAAACTAAATCAAATTTTTTGCTGGCTGCTCTAGACAAAGAACAAGTTGTTTCCTTCTGAAAACTAAATATCTCCAGTTTACGCCTTTTTTATCCTACAAAAAGAGTGATCAAATCAAATAAATACCTATGGATCACTTCTCAATCATGATGAGAATCATCAATATGGAGAAAACGTTCCTAACTTGCTGGGTTGATCATAAATAACTAAGAAAAAACAAACATCATTACTATTAATGATGGGAATAAATGTGTGTATATATATAATATATAACACATGCTGTTCCTTTTCTCTGAGGGAAAAAAGCGAAATAATATCTAGAACAGTAGTTCTTATCAATTAACTTGTTTCTTCAATCGAATTAAAGATGCATCACATCCCTTGGCTAATTAATGTCATAATTTATATCATATCAATGATGTTCTAGAATTGATATAATTACGTACCTTGTGTGATTGATCAACCAGTTTGGAGAGCATAAAATTCAAAGTTATAAGAATCAAAATCCAACTGTATGCAAGAAAATCACAAGCAATATGACACGTGTATATGAAAATAGAATTAACATTTTTTCTTGTTTCTTACTAAAATTCAAATAAAAAAATGACATATCATGTTACGGGTAGCAAAAGCAATCACAAAATTTCAAATCATATGAATTTCATTCATTTTTATGATTATAATCAGGCTCCCTATGTACAAAAATAAGAAACATATTTAATTCCATTTTATTCCCAGTATAGTCACGAATCTAATGTTGAATATTTTCTTCGTCAACTTGTTTCTTTTAATTAATTTCATGTTGCTAAGCATTGCCTACCAACTAAACTTGTTGCACAGAATCTTTCCTAACCGACTAAATTCATTAAATGTTACGTGCAAAAGTCTATCATTATATAACATCTAATCTAACATAGACATCAACCATTAAAACAAACAAATAAATTAAAAGTCGTTTTAATTAATTTGTAGCTTTGATGAAAATAACATATATAATTAATATCCATGCTTATAGAATTGAAATATGTATTATCAGACTATTAAAATCTTACGTACATTTATTTTTTTTATATGGGGCTTAATTTTATAAGCAATTAATACTTCACGAATTTTGTATTATTACTATAGTATAATATAAAAAATTGCAACGTTAGGATTGATTGGATTAGATTGATTCAAGATACCTTCGTTCAAACAAGCAATTATGCACGATATTAATAATCAACAAATGCAATGGATTTATGATCTTGTCCAATGTACTATATCTCGACTAATTAAATCACCTATTTTACAAGTTTAATTTTCATCATGTACAAAGACCTAATGATATTTTATTAGGAAAGCAACTTAGGAATCTTTGAAAAACAAACTCATCGCCATCAAGCAAGCAATTATTAACGACTAATGTGCCTGCAATTTTATCATGTGTGAATTAATATTCAGAGGAAATAAAAAAGAAAGAATATTTAGGTTGAAGGGGCCACAGAAAGCAATGAAATGAGAGGAGATGCCTTGCAGGTTGGCCATAAAGCTTTCCCCAAGTTGATAGGCCCCTGTCAAAGAAATTACACCATGGAGCCAGCGGTACAGGAGTTTTAATTGGAAAATAGTTCACTAACAAATTGACACAAGAACTTCCAGTACTGCACATCACATATAAATAAACGAGAAAAAAAAAATAAAACAACATGTGATTTGGCGCATTTATATTTTTTGTCATATTGTAGCATTTTTCGCAACACTTAAGTACCATATGAATTATATTGTTAGCAAATAAAGGTAAAAGCATTAAAACCATTTATATGTGTTAATGTGAATGCCGACGTGTTAGTGCTTTTGGTTCTTACATGTCAGTACTTTTAATCTTTATTTGCTAACGGTATAATTCACATGATACTGAAGTGTGACAAAAAATACTAGAAGATCAAAAGTGCAAATATATTAAATTATAGGCTAATTTTTTATATTTATCCCTAAATAAACTCTATAGTTAAATTTATAATGCAAACACACATTTTTTTTCATTTTTATTGACCAAATATAAAATATTTTAAAATATATATTACAAATTCAACCATAATATGCAATACATGCAAAAACAATTTCTATAAATAAATAAAAAATTGATCATTAAACTGCTCTTTTAGTAATAATTATAGTTAAATTTACCAATAACTGTTAGAATTAGCTAGTAAGAGGTTGTTATTGCTTAAACAATATCTCAAGTTTAAGTTGTGACGCATGTAGTTGTATTACATTAATTATTAGAAGATTTTTATCGGCCTAATAGTGTAGCCCAAATCAAATTAGATTAATTAAAATTCAATAAATTATAAACACCAGTAGTTCAGATAAAAAAATAATTATTGTTAAAATTAATTCCATATATAATCATGCACTTGTCAAGATTCGAACTTTAAAAAAATTGAGCATTTCAATTACCTGTTGGACACCACCATGAAAAAATAAAGATCAAAAGTTTGCCTTACTACTTTCCTTTTCGTTTTTAATTATTTCCTGAATAGTTTTTCCATTTTTCTTTTTAAGAATCTACATTTCAATCATGTCTTGAAGAATATATTCCCCTAAAAAGCAGTTCTTGATAGATATTTAGAATAAAATTTTGAATTTTATTTTGTAGTTAAAGAAAAATAATTGAACATGAAAAAGTTCTGATTCGATTAATATTAGTAGAATAGAGGGTTTGAAAAAGAAAGTTGACACGATTAATAAATTTTAATTTAGTGATACTGTTTTCATATTATGAAATTTAAAGTTCAAATACAAACTAAAATTCAAGTAATTAATAAAGTTTATTTTTTAAAAAAAATTAATTGGAAAGGTAGGGCTAACGTTTAGAGATAACATATTTTAAATACATGAAACCGATGTACGTACGCTTGGTAAAATAAATCAGATATCAATTCATTAAAAAAAAATACATTAAACTTTTCTATCATAACAAACAAACAAAAATGGGTATTAAAATAAAATTGAGCCGTATCTGTGAGACTATGACAGGGAGAAGTATTAATCGGAGATTGTGAACATAATTAAGTTGGTCATTGATGAATAATAATGGTGAATGGCGATTACCATCCCAATTATTGCAACAAAGAGATCCGGCACATATGACATATGATATATGGCAGCAATTTGTGGACCTTCAATACTACTCCACTTATCTTAATATCCCGATAAATAGATAAAAATCATGCAGTACGTAACATTTGATTTGATGAGCATTTTTGCTTCTCTAATATTAGGTACCACTTCTCTGTGATTTTTTATTTTTTATTTTTGGTTAAATATTGGTGGAGTATAGGTAAAAAGATTTAAACTCGACAACTACCTTTTTTTTTCTTTTCAATTCTTATATCATACACTAACCTCAAAAGGTAATTAAATTATTCTAATCATCAGCAGTAATATTTAACATCATAAAAGCTGTGTGTATATATATATAAATTTGTCTTCTTTGTTATCGACTCAACATCAATTCCTTGGGTCTTTTCTTGCGGCATGAAAAATGCATGTGGCTGAACAGCCATTCTCGATCAGTTTCAAAGGTAAAAAACTTTGGTTGGAGATTCTGATTAAAGTTTTCTCATTTTTCTATGAGCATGTTTTTATTCTTTATAACACCTATTTAATTGGCGATTTCATACAACAAACAGATTATTCTACTTTTGTATTGCATTCCCTTGTCGAGTATATTTTTGGTGGATGCGTTAGGTGAATTTTAAATAAATATCTTTGTTTTTTCTCTCTTCTTTTTGTATTAAAATTTTTACCTAATATATAGTATGGGAATATCTCGTGATTTTAAAGAAATTAAAATCGAATTTGTAATGAGAAAATATAAAATTTTGAAATTTTAATTTGTTTCTTAGTTGAGTTTCTTTAGGTGGCATCATTATCAAATGCCAATTTCTGTACATTTATGTTTTTTTGTTCTAGGTAACGTACATCATTCACATTGTAAATAAAATAATTTATAGAAAGTTCCCTATTTTATATGGTTTAATTTAGCTAAACCTTTAAGCTGTATAAAGATGCATAAAGGCAATAAAAATTGGTATAGAAAAGGATATCATCCTAATTGAATTTGGAAGAAGACAAAAATGTCAAAGAAAAATAAATAACTCATCACAGAAATGATGCATACGTTCTAACAATTCTATATTTATAGGTATATTAATTAATCATATGGGTATATATTTTTTGTTTTTTGTTACAAGTCATACGTCTATAAGTTTCTTATATTTGCTGTCTTTTACATAATATGGAGTGGGATTGATGTGGAATCGAAAGCTTTTGTGTTAAATATATTTATTGGATTATTTTGGTTGTATTAAATCCGGGGCTCGGATAATGTGCCCAAAATATACAAAATATCTCTTCTTAAATCTGGATCATGGGTGAACTGGCTGTCAGGCACCAATACATCTCATGCATGGTCGTCCTTACATTGTGAAGATTATTGTTTTTTTTTTTTTTTGAAACAGACATTGCGAAGAGTATTGTTGCTGCTGTTTGTTGTTGTAATTGGACGGTTATATTATATATCTGCTGGGATAGATAATAGATTGTAGTTTTTCATTTATAATATACTACTGTTTTAATAATTATTTTTGAATTCAGCCCATTAGTTGAAGGGTAATACTCCAAAATATAAGTTTTGTCTATTTTTTCCTTTTAGGAAAAATTACATAAAAAATCCCAAACTTTTGAGATATTTACAAATTAAACTCTATTCAATTTTTTCTGTCAAATTAAACTACAACGTTTCAAAAATTATCAAAATTAGCCCTCCGTTGGAATTTTCTTAACGGACAGCTGACATGTCCGTTAGTGGAACCTATTTTCTGACACGTGGAGCCTACAAGTGCTGAGTGTATTTGAATAATTACATAAAGAACCCTAACCTGTTGTTAAACTTGCAAAATAAACCCTTATAAAAATAGTTAAATAATTTTAATTAAATTTTTTTAAAAATTTATTAAATTATTAGAATAATTTTAATAAAATAAATAATAGAAATGAGTGTGAGATTCAATACTTTATTATTATTAAAATATTATTAAACATTTCAAAATTTCATAAAAAAAAAAATAAAACATACTTTAACATAT
>CATIWO010221599.1:0-37878 GCA_949673435.1 Macaranga tanarius
ATAACCGATTATTTATTTATTATTTATTATTTATTTTTATATTTCTAAATATTTTTTAAAAATATATACAAATTTAATATAAATATATAAATAGGTTGGTTCGGTCGGTTTATGTTTAATGTTAGTTCTATATAAACAAGTTGAAAAAGTATGAAACAAGTTGAAAAAAGGGATTTTGGCCTAATTTATAAATTTGAATAGTTAAAACCCATAAAACCGAACCGACCAAAAACCGAAAATTTCGGTTCAAAATAGGTTCGGTTTAGTTCTATATAAACAAGTTAAAAAAATATGAAACAAGTTGAAAAAAAGGAATTTTGGCCTAATTTATAAATTTGAATAGTTAAAACCCACAAAACCGAACTGACTAAAAACTGAACCAAAAATTTCGGTTCAAAATAGGTTCGGTTCTATAGTGCAATTCGGTCGGTTTGGTTTCATATTCTTGAAATTCAGTTATTTCGGTTCGGTCAGAAAAACAGCCCAAAACTGACCGAACCGACCGATGAACACCCCTAGTTGTAGAAACCAATAATCGAACCTCCACCCCTCATTGATTTCCCCTCTGTGGTGGTGGGAATTGACCACTCTATCTAAATGCTCAAAAAAAAAAAAGTGATCAAATAGCACCCATGTTAAATTTTTATTTTTGTTTATTCAAAATGAAAATTATTTAATTACAGAATTAAAATGAAATGAAACATAATAAATGAAAATTTATTATTGAATTCAGTTCGTTGAATAATTTAATGCCACAATATATTTGGAATAAGGCATAGTCATGCTACACTTGTACCATAGCAGACGCCATACATACTTTTTCAAACCTTTGACCTTTGAAATGGATGATACAAAAATAAGGCCAAGTGCAATTTTCTTAGTTACTTTTTTATTTAAAAAATAAATAAAGAACTAAGAAAATTAATTCGACCGTTACTTCACATTTTATTTTTAATGGTCTAATTCTTCTCAACTCCAATACCTAATACTAGGCACCGTGAGGTATATAACAGAACCGATATTAACTGAATAATTAAATTTTTAAAATTGTTAACTGAAATAGACTGAAATAAAGAGGCTAATCAAATTGATCGGTTTGATATTTTTATTTTTAAAATTTTAAATTATCATTTTAATGTTATTTAAAGAATATGTTATTATTAAAATCTTATTTTCCTCAAAACAGTATTTTTTTTTTTGAACAAAAGGAAATTTTATTAATAATGTGTCTAAAAAATATTTTTATTTGTATTATATTATTTGTATCTAAATTTTTATGAAATAATATATTTTTAATCTATTTATAACAATTATCGATTTTAATTCTATTCTATTTAGTTAATTCAAACCAAATAAATTTATTTCGATTTGGAATATTTTTTAACTAGATTGAACTAAAATTTATTAGTTTAATTTTTAACTTAATTAAGTTTTAACTGACCCCTATTTAAACCACCACAAGGCTTAAACCACTGTGATAAAAATTACATTATTGAGAATATGTATAAAATAATTTTTGAAATCTCGCATATTTCAACATTCAAGGCTTAAACTACTGTAAAAATTAAAATATTAAGAATATGTATAAAATAATTTTGGAAATTTTTTTTTAATCACTAGAGTTTAAGTGATTTAATTTTTTATCATAAGGGAAGGAGTAAGGGGGTGGGGAATCAAACCTTTCTTTCCGCCTTTAATTTTCATAATTTTTATCACTTCAACTATTCAGGAGGAAAATTTTCATTCTACTTTAAATAAAGTTTGATAATTTATTTAATATGATAGATGTTTATTGACCCCAATTCAATAATACAAAATTCTATTAAACTCATTTAGTAAATGACAAAATATATGTTTTTAGTTTTGATAACTTGAATTATAATTTCAAATAAAAAAAATGTGTGAGTAATTAAAAAAAAAACTAATTTGATAACTTGATTAATTTTCATATAAGATACAACGAGTAATTAAAAATTGAATTTGAATCTAACATCTTTGTATACTCAATACATATTTTTCATTTTAAATATCATTTATAGTATATTAAAAAAATAGATTTAAAAATTTGTTGGATGTAGTCAATCCCATGCTATTCCATTAAACACTATATATTTAAAATTAAGAAAAAGAATATTTCAACCAAATCCAGCTATAGATCAAAATCCATGATATAAATTAATTGAAAGTGATTTAACTAATATTCTTACTAGCAAAAATTATAAGTTTGAATTTTTATATTTATTATTTATTAATACTTATAAAATATAAACTTTTTAATAATAAATAATTATACTATTTTATATATATAATTTATAATCTATTTTCAGTATAATTATGAAATATTTTAACATTATATCAAATATAAAATTATTTTTTATTTATATTTTATGATTGACACAAATTAAAAAAATTTAATATGATAGAAAATTAACAAAAAATAAACTATATATATATGTATATATAATGACAAATGAGATGAATTGGTTATTTTTTTACCCGAAGACATTCAGATAATTACTGACTGAAAAAATTTAATACACATGCTTATTAACTCACACACTCAAACAAAACTAAACAGTGTAGGATCCAAATGGACCAGTCTCGGTATATGCCAAGGCATATCGCACTGCCACAATTGCAACTAAAAGCATTAGTTTTTTTTTTTTTTTTACCAGAAGACTTACGATGTAAGAATACTTTCTGATTAAAGAGACTTAATACATATACTTATTAACTAAAACACCCAACTACAACTAAATTACAATTAACCGATGTGAGATACTAATGGACTAGATTAGTCATTTGGTAATTTTTGTTTTAAAGGGGATATGTTATTTGGCCCACAGAAAATCAGACAAAATGGGTCCCAATCATATTATGGGTCTCATTTGAACTTCATTATACAAAAGAAACTTCCCTTCATTGACCAAAGTGCCTTAGCAAATTTGCATTGATCTCTTCCAAATTCCTATAATCTTCTGATTCTTTTTCTTCTCCATCTTGTTTCAGTCAAATTTCAAAAATTTCTAATGACAATGGACCCTTTTACCCATTTCCTCTATCATTATCATTATCATTATCACTATTATTATTATTATTATTTTCTTTTTGTTTCTCCATTTCTATTCAAAGTTTCAAATATACACAACTCAGCTTCTTGGTCTTCTTGTTCTCTCATTCATTTTGTTCTTCTTGTTCTTGTACTATTTGTTCTTGATTTTTTTTTTTTTGGTCTGGTGGTGGTTTATTATTAAAGATTAATATTCAAGTATGGGAAATTGCTGCAGAAAGTCTGCCAAGTGTGCTCATGCTTCTTCTAATGAGTTCTGTTCCCCTGCAGGTTGGTCTCTGCTTCTTCTCTTTTAATTGTTTCTTTATGAATTGTTTATTGGGTGGTGAACTAGTTGGTCCTTGTTACTGGTCTTCTTGAAATACCAAATTCTAATACAGTTATGATTTTTTTTCATAAAGGGTGGTTCTTGTTTTTACACATAGTTTTGCTCTTGAATTCTGTTAATTTTAATACAAGACAGATGGGTGTTTTTTTTTTTTTTTTTTTTTTCAAGAAAATCTCTATGCGGTCATAGTGGGAAACATAGAAAGTTAATAATGATGGACTATTTATGGCTTTTATGAGCATATCTACTATTAGTGATTGATTATTTGAAGACATGATCATATTGATTTTTTTTGTTTTTTTTTTGTGCTTTTAGGAAGTAAAAAGTATCATATTAATAATGAGGGGAAGCAAGATTCTAGTTCATGTTCCCACCAGGCACCAATAGGAAGCTTGAACAAGTCTATCAGTTCATGCACAATTGATACACCCAGCAATCTTAAATCTTTTACCTATAGTGAGCTCAAGAATGCTACCAAGAACTTTCGCTCAGAAACAATGCTGGGAGAGGGTGGTTTTGGATTTGTTTTCAAAGGATGGCTTGATGGCAATACTTTGGCTCCTGCTAAACCAGGAAGTGGTATTGTTGTGGCAGTAAAGAGGCTCAAACCTGAAAGTTTTCAGGGTCATAAGGAGTGGCTTGTATGTGGTTTGATGACTATTGTGTTTTTTTTTTTTTTTGTTCTTTGGCCCACTTTCAAGAGGGCTTAAACTTATTTTTGTTGTCTTCCTTTCAACTTGACAGGCTGAAGTGAACTATTTAGGCCAGCTTCGTCATGATAATTTAGTGAAACTCATTGGCTATTGTGCTGAATATGAGAACAGACTTCTGGTTTATGAGTTTATGCCAAAAGGAAGTTTGGAGAATCATTTATTCAGAAGTAAGTTAATTTGCTTATATGGTATTTAATTTCATTTCAATTTTTGTTAAATGTTCAAGTACAATGTTGATTCTGGTGATTCCATTCATAAATATATGGTCAGCTTCCTTACAAAGCATGTTTCATGTTTTGTTTTTTAATTCAATTCTCAATAAGTTGCAAAACAGGGCAAATATTAGATATATCTTGTTTATATGCTTCGCCCTTGATCTTTCGGTGGTGACAAGCCAACCATTTATAGTCTTTTTGCATAACAGCCGCAATGTGTGAGATCAATTGGAGAGTGAGGAGGATTAAATGCAAGGGAGTGAGACAAATCTTAGAAGAAGAATGTAGAAGCTGTGTTACAGTTTCAATAATTTTGTGTTATTGCATGTAGAACAGCATTTTGTAAATTTTTTGAAGAATTTTCTGCTCTTGCTTTTTAGTTTTTGTTTAGGGCAGTTTGGGGAGTAGAAGGGGGGGAGGGGGGTGGTTGTTGTGCTGCCGGGTTTTTGTCTCTTAACTTGAAGAATGGTTGGATCATTGTATGTCATTGTACTTTTTTTAGCCATGAAAGCACAAAAATCCTGCATATTTACAGCATGAATGAGTTGCATGTTTAAATGCTTTGACTTGAATATAATTGTAAAACCTTTTTCTTTGTTTCTGCAGAAGGGGATCAACCTATCAGCTGGACTACTCGAATGCGCATTGCTGTTGATGTGGCTAGAGGATTGTCCTTCTTACATGGTTTAAATGCCAATGTAATTTATCGTGATTTGAAGGCATCCAATGTTCTACTTGATTCGGTAAGTAGAAACCTTAGAATTTTAATCTATTGATAAGTATAGTCTAAAAGAACTGTTACACTTGTATGAGACTGACAGAGTGCTGAAAAACTCTTGTCAGGACTATAATGCAAAGCTTTCAGATTTTGGCCTAGCAAGGGATGGTCCGACTGGAGATAATACTCATGTTTCAACCAAAGTGGTGGGAACTCGAGGTTATGCTGCACCAGAATATGTAGCTACAGGTCAGTCACCTTTCTGTTGCATTTTAATTACTCTTCTTTGGTGAACTGTTATATGTAAGGGAGTTCCTAAAATCAGAGGAAAAAGAAGAAAACAAAAAGGTGGCAGCCTATGGAATAAAAAAGACAAACAAAAGAACCCCCAAGCCACATCTGCCTAGAAATTTCAACTGAAGAGTGTAACAGATTTCAACTAGTTCCGTGTGAGAGATTTGAAATAGTACAAGTTTAAGAAAAATTAAAACTTCATTTCTGTTTTGCAAGGTATTAAAGAGGACATTCCAGTCACCTCAGCAATCTCTGATGTTAACTGTTATTACTACTTTTTTTGTAATCATCTGTTTTTCTGCAAATCCCACAACTTCAGTTCATTCTCTTCATGAAATATACTTCTCACTTGCAAAGTTTGCTGGCAGCATATGTTTTTCAATTTTACCTGTTCCATCTCTTCTCCACCCTTTTTTTTTTTTTTTTTTGAGGTGGGCACTTAGAAACTGATCATTTAGAAAGTTACATCCCTAGTTTGTAAGAAGCTGAAAATGGCATGTGATGCAATTGTCTGGATTACTACTATCATATGGTGGAAACTAATCTACAGATATATTTTCTGCCCCTATTCTTTTCCCTACGTAATTTGCATAAATAAATGACTAGGAGAATTAAAGTCCAACTTGTAAGCACGTCAATCTTGACTATAATATGATTTTAATGTGTATAAAAAAAAAAAAGAAACAATCATAATTTCTTCAGTCAATTATTGATGTTAAAAGATAATAATAATAAAGGAAAAGCTTAAAAAGACAGCATGACAAAACAAAGAAATCTTGTTAAAGTAAATGTAGACTATGAATCAGGCATCTTAGCTTAAATCTTGATGTTTATTATTGTCCTTTTATTATTCAAAGTTGTAAATTATACAGCTTTTTTTTTTTTTTTTTTGCATAGTATGTATGTATCAGGTCTCCAAATGACTTTATCTTCCTTTTACTGTTTGTCAACTGAGCAGGTCATTTGACTCCGAAGAGCGATGTGTACAGCTTTGGTGTTGTCTTACTAGAATTACTATCAGGAAGAAGGGCAATGGATGATGAGAGAGTTCATTTCGTTGAAGAAACTCTGGTGGATTGGGCAAAACCTTTCCTGAATGACCCCAGGCGAGTTTTGAGAATCATGGACACTAGATTGGGTGGTCAGTACTCCAAGAAAGGTGCTCAAGCTGCAGCTGCACTTGCATTGCAATGTTTGCACACTGATCCGAAAAATAGGCCACCGATGACAGAGGTTCTAGCCGCATTAGAAAAACTAAACACATCAAAGGATGTTCCGAGGTCGCCTCCCCCCGCCAAGCTAAATAATCATAGGATCAATCACATGAACAGTCCTCACAGGAACAATCGAGCAGCTAGCAATTCGGTATAATTAGTGATTACCTTATGCAGTCAGTGCATCAATCATATTTTCAAGCATTTGAAGTACTCTTGAGCGACTGATGTTCACTTGAAGCTAGTACCTCTAAAGTGTGTACAAAATCCATATCCGGGATCTGTTCTGCAGACGACTAGAGCCTCTTTAGTAACAGATCATTTCCTGTATATAATCTTTCAACTTCTTGATGAAATATTATTGTGGACAAAGACATCGCTCATTAGCTGCAGTGTTATAGTTTTTTGGTTTATAGGATGATAAATCATAAACTGTAGAGGAAAAGTTTTAGTATTAGGGGCTTGTGATTTTTTTTGTGACACTTCAGTACCATGTGGTTTCAAATTTTTAGCATTTAGGTGACAAATTTTATTACAACTCATTATTTATCTCTCCTCAAACATTCAAAAATTAAAATTTGAATACAATTTGATAGAGGGAAAAAAAATAAGTATATCCATGGTAATTTTAACCAATAATAATAATAGAAAAAATTAAAATAATTTTTTTCATATTTTTATTTTTAAAAAAAGATTCTAAATATTATGGACAATGCCATTATTACTAAATCCTTATTGAAATTATAAGGATTTGATTAAATTTAAAAATCACACTTTTTAGATGCTGGAAGAGAGAAATAATGAGTTGTAATAAAATTTGTCACTTAAGTGCTAAAAATTTGAAACCACATGGTACTGAAGTGTCACAAAAAAAATTACAAGCCCCTGATACTAAAACTCTTAAACCATAGAGTACTTATTTGTACTTATCCCAAAAATAAAAAAGCTAGCAATAAAAGAGTAGCAGCAGAAAATTTTCTACCATACACTTATATCTCTATCTTCTTGTTCTGCTTTCTCTATTTCTTACTCAAAATCCAATCAAGCAGAAATTGAGCTGGACCAAAAATCGAACTGAAAATTAAAATTTTTGATTTTATTCGGTTTGGTTTATAGTTTTTGAGAACTGAAATTTCTGTTGCATAGACACTTCAGTAAATATTTCTCGAGTCGAAAACTTCAGAAAACTCATTATAAACATTTTGGGGTTGTTTTCGAAAAATTGAAAAAAAAAAAAACACATTTTTAACTTGAAAAATACATTTTTAAAAATTTTCTAAATAAATTTAAAAAGAATTTCGTATTTTCTTAACCAAATAAAATAATTTATAATTATACTTGATTGATAGTAGTAAATAATTTTTTTTAGCATTTATGTACAAAATTTATATTTACATATATTTTGAATATTTGTTTATATATTCCTATATGTTAATACTTACACTTCTCCCCCACATGTTCTTTTTATATATTATTAAAAAAATATATATCATTTTGCAACATTCATTTTTGCTTTTTTCATATTCATATTTTCGTTTATGTGTAACTTATAATATATTCTAAAAAATGCATGTAATTTGTGGAAAGTGTGTCTATTTTGGATCATGAAGTTTTATATTCAAACATTGAAAATTATATATTTATTATTTTCTTAAAATATAATTCTGGATTCAATTTTTAAAAGTTAAAAGAATTTATCTATTTAAAAAAGTCGAATCGATCAAACGCCCAACCCTGATCATCTCTTGTAAAGAATAAATATTACAACCTACATCATCTCTTGGGAAAAAAAAAACATATCTTTATGTACCTTTTTTTTGAACAAACATATATTTATGTACTTAAAAGAGCTCTTTTCCAAGGTCTTTTTTGTGCACTTGACTTTTCATTTAGATCTTATGTTTTTTTTTTGGTCAAAATTTAGATCTTATGTTCAAGTATAGTTTATCTTATTTAAGGCTTTTGCTATAGTTCAAATATTTACACCGATACAAATAAAATTATAACCGTTAGATTAGTTTTTATTTAATTACAACAATTAATTATCTTGGTGTATCAATACCTGTAAAATATATCAATGGTTACAATTAAATGACAATTAATCTAATGGCTAATAGTTTTATTTGTATCGGTACAAACATTTATACAGTAGAATAACTATTTATTTAATTATTTTTGTTTTCATGGGAGTGCCTAAAGGCATGCATTATTAATATGGGAAATACAATGGGATTCCTTGTCTCTTAGTGTGAGGAAACCTATCATTATCAAATTTGAGTTGGGTTATTATTATTATCTTTTTTTTTTTTTTTTGAACTACAGTTGGGTGGCCAGATACAATGTTTTAATTCCATTTTTCAGACATTTGACAATAAATATCAATAATTTGTCATCAAGCTCCTAAGCTAGCAATCTGGAGTTCAAATATACACTCTTTTCTTCTTCTTTTTTTCCTCTTCATCTTTCTTCCTTTCTTTCACTTGTTTGTTGTCTGAAGAATGCTAACAACAGTCATGTTGTACACTCTCTTTTAATATTTATTTTCTCATTGATTCACCTCATCACTTATTTTTATTCAAAAACTTGTTATCTTTATTATTGGTAAATCAAAAGCTTATTTTCCATAATAAACTCGTATTTTATTTACCTATTTTAATGGTAATAAATTTTTTAATAAGAAAAAGTGATGAAGTGGACCGATAAAAAAGTAAGTATTAGAAGAAAATGTTCAAAATAAGTGTTGCTAACATTTTTCTTATTTTTTTAGCAATATGTGGTTGTTTTTTAGCTAAAAAATCAACAATTTTTTTTTTCTTTTTATTATTCTTATCTTTTACTTTGTAAATTAACTATTTATCTATAAATAATAAATATTTTTTAATATTTTAGTGTTAATGTTTAAATCTATATATATATATTGACAATATTTTTTTAATTATCAAGAGTCGTCTGATATATTCAATAATAATATTGATAAAATATTGGTGGACTTGAAAGATATAGCAGATTTTCTAATTTAATTTGTTAGTCTTATTGCATCAGTATGATGTTTCAAGATAAAAAAATTTTCTTCATAGTTTATTCATTGCTTTTTAATTTGTAATTTTTTAATAAAATATTCTTTGATAGTGAAAAAGTGAATTTTAGTTAAATTTATATTTATGCTGCGATTTATAATTTTTAATAAGTGAATAGAATTTTACCAAATTTGTTAAAAAAATTCAAATATATATAAATGTAACATTTTGGTCAGTTTATTCATTTTCTATACAAATAAGTAAACAAATTGAATTTGGCTTTATCTATCTATTTATATATATTCTATATAAAACATAAAAATAAAAATAAAAATGTTTAGCAAATATAAAAATATATAAAAATTAAGAATTTTAAATTTTCCACCTCAAGTTTGCTTTGCTAATATTGGTTTACATAAGCTCTTACATGGCATTATTATACGAAATGTTTTCTTTACTATAAAAGCAGGTTAAATATGTTTTAATTATTCTTTTAATAAAGTTTGGAAAGCTATTTATAAAATATAATATTTTTTGAAGTAGCCTGTCTTTTTATTTGCACTTTATACATTAGTTTCTGATGAATGTGTGCAACCTTCTTCGGACCTACAAGCATAAAAGAATATCTTGAATGAGCCTACAATTTTTGATCCATAGGTTCTCCGATACTTAAGTCAGAGAAAGTTTATTTAAGATAATCTTAAGAGAAATATGAGCCTATATATAGGCATAAGAGGGACATACCTAGTCCTATTAGGATTAGTATCATGTGAGTCCTAATTCATTACCAATTAGATCTCTTTATCCTTATTGATAATTGATTTCCCATATGGATATAGAGTCCTCTTTGGACTAAAAACTTTGGGGTTTGAGATATGATCTTTTCTCATATTTATCAGAAGTCCCCCCCAATAGTATCGAATATTTATGTTCAAAAAAGCTTTTAATTGACGAAGGTAATAATACCTGCTATATTAAAGTCGTGATTTCTTTTGTTCTGCGAATTGCGAGCTAAAGCCCTCCGTTGAGAAGGTCGTCTATTTGGAAGCATCGGAAATTTGTATGTTGCGAACCTTGAGAGGTTCGTATGTTGTGAACCTTGAGAGGTTCGTATGTTTTGAACCTTGAGAGGTTCATATGTTTTGACCTTAATAGGTTCATTTGTTGATGTTTGGATAGAGTTTATTTCGAGCTCGTATTGTTAAGCAACTTAATACATGATTCTTTTGAAGTTGCTTGTTCTTTCGAACGTAGATGTGATTATACCTTTGTATACTCTAATACTCATATGTTGCAACATTCGCTTTGTAGGATACTCGTTACTTTTAGATATCCGCAAATGGATATTCATAAACTTTGGTCATCTGTAAAGATGGGGGTTCGTGACAGTCAAACATCCGAAGAGGCAGTTGCTCGTTATGTCCGTATGACATCTATATATTGCTACATAAGCAATAGAGTTTTTTTGACCTTGTGAGGCTTTGAGTGATGGTATCTGAAAATAATCATTTTTTTCCTTGCTAATCAAGCAAGCATACATATTTTTATAAGACTCTTCTTTAAATGTTGATGTACCCGATGTGTTCAGACTTTGGATTAATCTTCCTAATCAAGCGATGTGTAGGCCTAATGAGGCACTTGGAGTGTCCGAGTGTTCGGATAATTTTTCGCTAATCAAGCGATATGTAAGCCTAATGAGGTGCTTTGAGTGTTCGTGGTGTTTGAACTTATTTTTTCGCTAATCAATCGATATGTAGGCCTAATAAGGTGCTTTGAGTGTCCGTGGTGTTCGGACTTATTTTTTCACTAATCAAGTGACATGTAGGCCTAATAAGGCACTTTGAGTGTCCGTAGTATTCGAACTCATTTTTTTGCTAATCAAGCGATATGTAGGCCTAATGAGGCACTTTGAGTATCCGTGTTCGGACTTATTTTTTCGCTAATCAAGCGATATGTAGGCCTAATGAGGCACTTTGAGTATTCGTGTTTGGACTTATTTTTTCGCTAATCAAGCGATATGTAGGCCTAATAAGGCACTTTGAGTGTCTGTGGTGTTCGGATTTATTTTTTCGCTAATCAAATGATATGTAGGCCTAATGAGGCACTTTGAGTATCCGTGGTATTCAGACTTATTCGTTGTTGATGTTGGCTTTTGGTAGTCTTAGCTTTATGAGCTTTTATCAAAGCTCGAGTGTTGTCATCTTCCTTGTTCTGACTTATTATCAATACTTCTAACATGTGAGAATTTATAACCATATTTACCTTTCTTGGCAGTATATTGATATACTTCCATCCTACTAATTTGCAGAAAAGCGTACCTTTATAATGTCGAGAATCACTCATAGGCATTCTTTATATTTTTTAAGAATTCATGTTTTTAAATAATATAGATGCCATATGCTTATTTATTTACGCTTTTTTTTTTGCACATAGTAATGCTCATTTGATTGTCATTGAGCATGCAAATAAGATTTTGAAATAAGAGTTAAGTAACTCTTTCGTACCTGATTACTCTTTGCTTTTTTGTCCACTACCAATAGCTGAACCATTTGATCCATTCGACTCCGTTATTGATTTAATCTCTTGCAATTTGTAGCTCCTTATAGCGTTTCAAATTCTACGGCATAAGGCTTTAGCCGATGGTCCACTAGGTGGTGAACCCATCCTTGTTTGTTTCTATTTTTGTTGCGCTCCTATTGTTCTTAAAGTTGCCTAGTTGTTGAAAATTCTTGCATAAGCTGAAAATTTATGGGAAAATAATCAACATTTCGTGGTCATACCATAAGACCTTTTTTTTTAATGGTGAATTCTTTCGAGATATGAATTGATAGTCTTTAGTTCTCATCATTGTTCTGGCCACTTCTAAGGCCCTTATCCCTTTCGAATCATTGACATATTACTTTCTGCACCTTTAGGAATCAGGAGTGACTACTTTCGTTGGTGCAGTGGTGTTATTGGTAAATATGCTGGTGAAGAGCTCAAGCCGCCAACCACTGCCTCATCCCGTGGATCTAGGAAGCATCCTCAGCTTATGCCTTCAACACTAAGGTGGGCTATAGTAAATAGTGTTGGGGTTATATTGTGTGTTTATGCTGATGAAATGGCTCGCTATAAGACTCCCACATTAATTATAGCTGCTGTCATTTTACTTTTTTTTTATACTTGCACAGTTGCTGTCGCTTTACTTTTTTAGTTCCAAAGATGCACCAAGTGTGGCCAATCATGACGAGAGTCACTAGCCGGGTTTTTGCGCTTCCGGAGTTGAAGCTTGGCTCTTCAGGAGGCAGATGGATGAAGGTAATTGTCGATGCCGTTGGAATGTTAACAGGAAGTTAGTGATTTGCAGCAAACCGATTACGCTCTAGGGAGTGCTCAACTTCAATACTTATAGTCTTGAAAGATTCATTCCTGAGCTGATCTCTTACAGCAAAAAGCTTGATATTCACACTTTTCTGTCATTGTTATCAAATGAATAATGTTGGTAATCTTCATCGACTGCTTGAAAGCATTAACAATGAGTGCTATATGATGCATAGAGAACGTTTACAAATTCCTGTTTATGTGCTGCCAAAGGAGGATCCTGGTTATGGCAATCTCGAGTGGATATGCAAGAGCAAAGTTGGCATCATAACTCAATGTTGCTTATCTAAAAGAGCATTTAGACCAAGTGATCAGTTTCTTGCAAACCTCACTTTAAAGATGAATGCGAAACTTGGAGGCAGCAATGTAGAGCTCATCAAGGAGCCTCAATGTTTGAAGAGCAAGGGCCATGTTATGTTTATTGGCCCCGATGTTAATTATCCTGGTGCCTTAAGCACAATAAGCCCTTTAATAGCAGCTGTTATTACCATAATGAATTAGCCAGTAGCAAATCAGTATGGCACATGGATCTGTCCTCAAGATTGTCGCGCAAAAAAGATACTGAAATATGGAGCCATGTGCTTGGAGCTTATGAGAGCATATGCTCTGCTAAAATCAGGTAAGACCAGATAAAATTGTTGTATTTTCACGATGAAGTAAGTGATAGCCGGTTATAAATTTTGTACAAGCACTGCCATGGATACGCAAGCTCATGGGTATGGCATGTGCAATCTATCCATGTCTTGTAACCAAGGTTATGAATACTCTTCATGATATATAATCAAAATTTAAAGATCACACACTAAAATAGATTCGTTTTGATGAATTTTAAAATAGGGTCGTAATTCTTATGACCCAAAACATAAAAGAGTTTGTTTTGGAAGTTCGGAGGATGGTCATTAGGAAGTGATAAATTCTACTCCACTTTTCCCCCGATGTATATTGAATGTCGATTCCATCCTCCATTTGAGCAGGCTTTGCGTGCCTTTTTATCAGTTTTTTGATGGCCGAGGAACATGGAAGGCTCTACTTATTAGTGATTCATGAAGCAAAAAATCTCGTGGATTTGGTATTACTATTATGTCCACTTTTGAACAGACCGAATGCTGGATTGAGCTAACGAGATGCCATAAAAGATGAGATTCATTAAGAATATTAAATTCCCACAGACAGTGCCAATTGATAAATGCGAAACCTCCTATGGACCTACAAGCACAAAAGAACACCTTGGATGAGCCTAGGATCTTCAATCCGTAGGTTCTCCGATGCTTAAATCAGATAAAGTTTATTCAAGATAATCTTAATTAAGAGAAATATGAGCCTATATTCCTATTCGGATTAGTATCATGTGAGTCCTAATTCATTACCAATTAGATCTCTTTATCCTTATTGATCATTGATTTCCCATATGTACATAGAGTTATCTTTGGATTTGGATCTTTGGGGTTTGGGATATGATATTTTCTCATATTTATCAGTTTTCAATAATTTTATAATATTAAATTTCACTTTAAATAATAAAACACAATATATTAGCACATTAGCTTAAGTTTCATATTATTTTTCTTTTAATTGATCTCAAATCTCAATTATATGCTTTTATAAATTATGTTCACACATTAAATGGGTTGATGATCAGTATGAGATAATAATAATAATAGCACAGTCAATTCATTGACCTATAATAATTTTTTTTTTTTAAAAAGCCAACTATAAAGAATTTTGATTGCACATTTTTTTCGTTGAAAAGTTGTATATAAAAAAAATTAAAAGGACCAATTACTTAAAAATTTCTTAACTTTACGCCTTTTTTCAAGTTTAGTATTTTTTTTTTAGTTTTTTTCAACTTCAGAAATAAAATATGATTTTTTTTCAATTGTATTATGTGGACAATTGACTTTATACTGATAATGATTTTTTGTTGAATCTTCATTAGAATTGATTTTAATAATTCAATAAAATGAAAAACAATTATTAAAATCAATTAGTTAACTTATCAATTCTATTTCAACAAAATTCAATTGTTTTACAAAAAAAAAATCATTTTTACTCAAATTAAAGTTTATTTATTGAGCTAATAACATTGTGGTAGACTCATTAATGTTTCTTTTGATAATTAAAATAAAATTATGATGTTAACTTAGAAAAAGTCATCATAAATTTAAAATTAATTAAATTATTATATTAAAATTAAAAAATATCGTAATTTTTTTTTACTGAAATTGAAAAATGAATAATATGCTAAATTTAAAGATAAGTATAAAGTATATATATATATATATATAGCTTGAATGGATATGTTAACCTTAACTATAAAATTTGATCGCCTGCACTGAAATTTTTTTTTTCAACTCGATTGCTCGAGTACATAAAAATCAATCACTGAATAATAATAAATAAAATAAAAGTATTTTATAGTTTTCAAACTAAAAAATAATTTGCAAGCTTTATATGTTGTAGGATGTTCTAATTTTAATAAAAATTATTTAAAAATAATTGGATAGAAAAAAAAAAAGCCCAATGTTAATTTTTGATAGAATCCTAAAGCCTTTAGCTATTTATTTACTCTGATGTTTATAAGTTTTTTTGAAGTCACTATTCAATTGAAGATATTTCACTGAAAAATAATTTAATAATTAGTCATCAATCTGCACATTATACATACCACAAATAATATTATATATTTTAAAATTATTTTAAAAAAATGAATTAAATAATTTTAATAAATTAAAAATTAATCACATAATTTATAAAAATGACAACTTAAAATTTAGGCTTAATACATTCGTAGTCCATACTTTGCATGTTTGTTAGCTTACCCATAAATATATAAATAGAACATTTTGACACCTTAATTTACTAAAAATATCATTTATAAATAATTTTTTTTATCTATTTTAGGTGTTTAAATAGTTTAATTTCAACTTTGAAAAAACCATTCAGATATTTTTAAATAGTATAAAAAGTGCTGATAAGTTCTATTTTTTAAAAATTAAAGTGTCCGAATTATCATTTTATAAGTTGAAGAGTTAAATTGATAAAAAAAATTGTTCCTTGTTTAAGTGTTTATTTTGGTTTTGTTCGGTCATTTTTCATGAATTGAGTCAACTATATATATATATATATATGTACACATGCATATTTCATCTCATTTTTTTTTTTTTCACCCTGCAAGCTCTCCTTTCCTTTAGCTCTCAATGCTTCTGGCACGATTTTGAAGTTATCAAATGTAATCTTAAGAAAATAATCTTTATCTCATTGCCATTCAAAATCTAAAAATGGCTCATAATCTGTATTGCAAAGACGTTCGTCTCTGTAACCAGTTGATTGTCTAACCAAAGATCAATAATACTATATATATATAATTAAAAGGAGGTAAGTTTTTATCTTTTTAAATTATTCAATTAATTTATAAAATTATTTTATTAAAACTAATTAATTAATTACTAGTGCATTATATAGTTACTTTATTTTTTATAAAATAAAATATGTTTTGTTAATAATCATTGTGGACGATAAAACACATTCGGATCTAATGATAATAATAACAAATTGAAACTATATATATTAATCATCATCATGAAAAAAATATTATATATATATATATATACACACTACACAACACGTGCTTTACACATGAATTTTTTATTATTTAACTCATTTTTGTGAAATAAATTTAAATTAAAAATTTTAATATGTTTTAAATATTTTTAACTTTAATATTTTTTTCTTTTAAAAATATTTCATGTATTATTTTTAAATTATAGTTATGATTAATCAATATAAAATAAAATTTTAAATACATTATTTTATTATATTTTAATAAAATTAATTTTTATATTATTTTAAACAATTTTAACATTCATTTTTCTATTTTTTTTGGTAAGTATACATTGATTTTGAACATTTTTTAATTTTAATACTTCATTTTTTAAAAGCAAATTCTCTATTCTATTTTTAGATTATAAGCATAATAAACTATTAGATAATAAAAAGTAATAAATTTATTTTAGTTATCTTTATTACATTTTAAATAATTTTCATTACAAATTAATTTTTTGTCATGATTTTAACACTTATAATATTAAAAAATTCTTTAATTTTTTTTAACTTAATACTTTTTTCTTTCACAAAAATTTTATTCACAATTTTAAATTTATTATTTGTGATTAATCATTAAATAATTCAATTTTATTTAAATTATTTTGAATAGTTTTCTTAATAAAATTTCTATCAATAAAATTTTTAATATTATTTTCTCTTCATTTCACCCACTATATATCACTTTTTTAGTATTTTTATTTTAATATTTTTTAAAAAAATTATATGTATTACTTTTTATCTTAAATTGTAATCAATCATTAGAAAAATTAATTAACTTAGTTTTAGTTATTTTAATTAAACTTTAATAAAATTTATTGCTGTAAATGAATTTTTTCTATTTTTAATATTAATTTTTTTGAGTAATCATATCAACTATTTAATTATTTTTACTTCTATTAATCACAACAACTATTTAATTTTTTTTCTACTTCTGTTAAATAATCACATCGGCTATTTTATTATTTTTACTTCTATTATTTCTCTCTATTAAAAAATTATCTATACTATTTTTAAATTATGACTATAATTAATTATTTAAATAGAAAAATTTAATTAAATAAATATTAATTTTTTTATTAAAATTCAATAAAATTTATAAATTATACTATTTATTTAATTTATAATAGTTCAAGTAATAATCCATCAAATTAAAAATAAGAAATATAATTTCATTTAAATTAGAACTAAATATATTATTTTAACATTAATTATTCTATTTTTTATTAATTAAACATTAACTTTGAATATTTTTGTTTTTGTACTTCATTTTTCAAAAAATATTTTTATGTACTATTTTTAAATTATAATTATAATGAAGCATTAGATAATAAAAAATAAAAAATAATTTGAATGATATTTTATTAAAATTTTAATAAAATTAGCGATAATAATTAATTTTTATCACAATTTTAATATTTTTAACATTAATATTTTCTTATTTTTAGTAATTATATATCACTTTTTAATTTTTTAATATAATTTTTTTTCTCTTTAAAAAAATTAGGCACAATTTTTTAAATTATTATCATAATTAATTATCAAATGATTTAAAATTAGTTAAATTAATTTTAATTATTTTTAATAAACTTTAATAAAATTCTTCACTCAATATTAAGTTTTTAATATTTTTTTGATATTTTTAACATCATTTTTTCTCTTTTCTTACATATTATAAATCACTTTTTAGCAGTTTGAATATTTTTATTTTTAATTATTTAAATAATAATAATAATTTTTTATTCAATTTCAATAAAATTTCTAAAATTATGTAAAAGTTCATCTAATTAGAATAGGAGATAATTTTATTTAAATTATAATTGAATATACTATTTAATTAATTTATATTATATAAAATAGAAGTTAATTTAATTAGAATAGGAATATAATTTAATCATAATTATAATTATAATTATAATTAATTTAATTTAATTTCAATTAATATATTCCTAAATTGTCCAGATTTTATAAGTTAGTCTAATTAAAATAGGAAATACAGTTTCAATTCAATTATAATTATAATTTTAAATAATTTAATTAATTTTGATTGATAAATTACTAAATTATCTGACTCTTATATAATAAATCATACGGATATTTTTGTAATTTTACGTGTCTCCCTTCGTACATTTATATATACTAATATACATAACACGTACTTCGCACGTGATCTTTCTATTATTATATTCATTTTTATGAAATAAAGTTAAATTAAAAAATTTAATACCTTTAAATATTTTTAACTTTAATATTTTTCTCTTATAAAACTATTTCATGTATTATTTTTAAATTATAATTATAATTAATCAATATAAAATAAAATTTTAAACACATTATTTTTCTCCTCTAAAAATATTTCATGTATTATTTTTAAATTATAATTATAATTAGTCAATATAAAATAAAATTTTAAATATATTATTGTATTATATTTTAATAAATTAATCTTTTGCAGTATTTTTAACAAATTTAACATTAATTTTCTATTTTTGATAATTATACATTGATTTTGGATTTTTCTTTTATTTTAGTACTTTATTTTTTCAAAAAAAATTCTATATACTATTTTTAAATTATAAACATAACGAACCATTAGATAATAAAAAATAAAAAAATTAATTTTAGTTATCTTTTATTAAATTTTAAATAATTTTCATTATAAATCAATTTTTTGTAATGATTTTAACATTTATAATATTAATATTTACTTTTTTTAGTAATTATGTATCACTTTTTAAAATTTTTTTAACTTACTATTTTCTCTTTCATAAAACTTTTATTTACAATTTTTAATTTATTATTGTGATTAATTATTAAATAATTTAAATTAATTTAAATAATGTTCTTAATAAAATTTCTATCAATTAAATTTTTAATATTTCTAATATTATTTTTCTCTTCTTTTCACTCACTATATATCACCTTTTTAGTATTTTTATTCTAATATTTTTAGTTTTAGTATTTTTTAAAAAAATTATACGTACATGTTCACAGTTGGGTTGCCCTGGCTTAAGATCGAGAGACCAATGATGAAAGTCTAGAAAAGGAGGCCGATAGTGTGAAAATAGTTTTTGGTCCTTCTAGAAAAAGTTCACAGCCCATCCAGCCTAGCCCACCAAATTGAGCCGGCCAAAGCCCATAAGTAAAAGGCAAAGAGGCACCGCCCCTATGAGTTAAGGCGGCACCTCAATCATTGAGGTGACGCCTCATTGATGAGGCGGTGCCTCAGTATGGTTTACCAGAAAAAAATAAATAAATAACGTTAAAATTTTTAAAAGGCGTGAATCTCTCCACGGTAGTTACCTATAAATCACGTTCTAGAGGAATGTGATTACAGGGGCTGAAGGTGAAAAAATGGGAGATGGTGGAGAGAGAGAGAGGGGAAGAGAGAGAAGGGGGAATAAAAAGAAAAAAATCACAGTTTGAAAAGGGTTTTTTTGGGCTAAAAAATCACGCAAAAAAAAGACAAAAATGCAGAAAGGAAAAAAACAACACAGAGGAGAAAAGAGTTCATAGAATTGCTGTTTGCTTTCTAAAAACAAGGGTTAGAGCTAAATTCATACCGTTTGATGCTCCCAACAATCACTACCATCTTTTGAGGGCTAAAATTTTACAGTATGGATTTTTTAAATTCAATTTTTTATTTTTCCTTATTGTGATTGCATCAATTATTTGTATGGTTGAATATACTTCAAACCCCCTTTTGATAATTATTTTGGTTCCCTAATTCAATAAAAATTGCTTTTGGATACTGTTTGCATGGCTGGTGCTAGTTGAACATTTGTAGCGCTGAGGCGACGCCTCTTCATTGAGGCGGCGCCTCATCACTTTGAGGCGAGGCACATTTCACCTCTTCACTATAAGGCATCGCCTCCTTACAGAGGCAAAACATTTTTGGCATGGCCAGTTGTAAGTATTTCATTTTTCTAATTTTTTCTATGTTCCACACTCATTTTACTTGCTTCCTTGAGTAAATTATATGATCTGTGGATTTGAAAATTGTTCGTTTATTTTTGTTTGCTAACTTTTTTTCTTTTTTGTATGGTATTTTTTATGTGAATGGACTAATTATCAATTTACCGCAAGTATAAATAGCTAGTAACCCATGGGTTACTCGCTTAGTCTAAATTGTAGGATCTTTGTGATGTTCCATTCGATTTTCATTTATGTGTGCCAATTGGGTTGTAATCTTTTGACTCCCCTTTTTTTTTCTTTACATATGTGTTAATTCTATTTTGCTTTGATTTTCATTATTTGTGGATGGATGCCAATATTGTGTGGATGTATATTGTGAAACTAAATAATTGCATGTAAAATGAATTAATTAAACTTGGACTAAATTGTAAAATTTAAAAATTATTTGGAGATGATGAAAATTTGCATATTAATGAGAAATAATTAAATAATTAAAAATAATAAAAAATGAAACATAAATGGAGGCCGATCGCAAGGTCGGGTGGACATTTCAAAAGCTCATACCCAGTTTCTGGATCCAGTCTCTGAGGACGGCTGCTGGGCTCCCTTTGTGAAATCCAATTGCTGTAAAAGTGTCTCGAATCTCACCCAGGTGGCGACTCCCTTCTCCGATCCAGACCCAAAAGGCTTGTGGTTATATTCTAAGTGGGCCCCGAGCCAGCACAGTACCGTGGTCACTAAACACTTGGGCGCGCGTTGAACCCTGCTGCCTACAATGGCAACTCTACTGGGGATAGAGAAACTAATTCCAATATTTTGTGTTTTATTATTTAGTTATTTCTTTTGCATTCACAATACTTTTCTCATATATTGTGCACTCAGTCCTGAATAATCTGATGGTAGTTGTTACTCTACTGCCTGTATTTCATTCAAACCTGGTGGTAGAGTATACAACTATTATCACTCATAGTGGAGTACAATTGAGTACGTCATTCGGACCCTTGAGTGGGAAGACGAAAAAAAAGTATGAAGTTGTGGCAGCCTTTAAACTTATCTAAGACTCAGCTCATGTAGTGGCTTAGAAACTTTCCTTAGTTTTTTCCAAAATGCATGTGTTTGATGCCATCCAGTAGTCCTATTTATAAAGCTCAAGCCCAATGATAATGGATTATTTTAAGTTGGGCCTTGCCATCCTATTATGGTCCGTTATGTTGGACTTTGGTTTTATTAATGAGATCTACTACTTATTTGTATCATCTTGAGAGATTTGCATGAACATCAATTTTGTTATCCCCCGATGATAATCAAAACTCAGTCAAAAAATTCTAGAACAAGAGACTCACCATTGAATACGTATGCGGGAGGGATGAGGTTGGAAGGTTCACTTTTGTTACTTGTTTGTATTCTTCTTGATTGTAAATAAGTGTAAATAACATGCATATATGTCACTCATTTTTTAAAAAATTCATTGTCTACAGCCAAAAGTCTCTTTTATTTAGAAGCAAGTCAAGGATAATTTGGCCTACCAATATCAATAATCCAGATAATCAATTGAGACATTATCAAAAGGAAACAGAATGTCGGGACCCTCCAACTTTGATTATAAATCTTTCAAGCAAGAGATTTTGAAAGAATGTAGGGATGAGATTGATATGTAGTAATTAGTATAGTCAATTTAGTATGTTTCATGCATAATTAGATTGTATTAAGTTTATATTTTTACTTAATTGTAGTGTATTTTATGAGTAATTACAAATTTTTATGGTTTTCATTGATGTTGATTAAATTTATATACATTTGGATGGTTCTCTAATGTTTGTGAAGTTTATTTAATATTTAGGAAAATTAAAATGGTCAAAAGGTTACTTGATGACAATTGAGTTAACTCAGGAAAACTCGGCATGCATTCCATACAATTCATGAGTCGGCATTGGCTCCAAGCAAGTGACGAGTCGAGACAGAGGAGGACGCTTCACGACTCGGCAAGCCTTCATCTATCTTTACGAGTCGAGGCAGCCTTTATCCATCTTCATGACTCGATAATATTTTAAATTATCTTCACTAGTCGTGACATGTGAGTTGGCTTCTTGACTCGGCAATGGCTGCATGACGTTTCTTGACTCGGCACAGAAGACTAGCTTCTTGACTCGATAATAGCTTCTTGACTCAGCATAGGCAAGAAAAGATGCAACCCTTCAGACAAGTCACATTTCTTCGGACCAAAGCATATGACTTTTGATTTAAAATGAACTTCCGAAGCATAAATATGGGAGATTATTATTGTTTTCGGATATATACAACAGCAACAGAGAACAATTGAGCCATAGAAGAAATATTACGAAGGAGAAAAGAAAAGCTTGAAGATAAAAAAAAGACAATTCTAGAGTTCAGGTGTTTTCTTATTTTTCTGCATTGTGCAACTCTTACTATATCTCCTTGTATTATTTTTATTCTATGGATGTGGATTAATTACTTGTTGTTGGGAGTTATCTTCATGTCAAGAACCATCTCTGTTAATTAATGAAAGTTAATCAATTGTTTCAAAGAATGTATTTTATATTTACTGTTCTTAGTGCTTATTTATTTTTGGCCAACTTAAACGTGATATTAGTTAGTATTATACGTTGAAAGATGGTAACACTAGTGGAAGAGATAAAAATATCATGAATTAATTTACTGATTAGAAATAACTTAAATTATTTATGTCCTTAATTTGGGATGAACTTTACTTTATAATATGTGTAATTTAAATTATTATGAGTGAGGATGAAAGTTAAACCATGATATTTAAATTAATGAATACATGTTTAAACAACTTATATTCGAAAGAGTAAGTTGATATATTATTAACTTAAGGAATTGCATTGCTTTGAAACATAATTTAATTACATGGAAAATAATTTGAGAGATAATTCCTAACAATTGCTTAAATTACTTTACGTGTGGTTTTTGTTTAGAATTTAGTATGAACAATTACATAAGTTAGTTAAGGTTAGCAAATTATGATTTTAAATTTTATTTAATTAAGTAGAATTCTTATGTAATTAACTTGAGTCTTAAACAAGTTTTAAATAAGTTTAATTTGTGGCTAGTTCATTTAATCCTTGTGGGAACGACACTTATATGCACTTATTATTACTAAGTCGATCTCGTATACTTGCGAGTATTGTATTTTTAATTTATGCGTGAACAAGTTTTTAGCACTGTTGCCGGGGATTAAATTGGGTTAACACAAAAATTAATTTTATTTGGCTTGATTTAAGGCAATTTATGTGTTAATTATTTTAAGGTGATTTGTTGTTTGTATTGTATTATTAAGTGTGTAATTTTGTATCTTGTAGATTTGTTTAATAGTGAATGCACAATACTCATAGCAAAAGAATAGAGTCTCTTGTCTACATTTTAAAGATTTTAAGATTAGAAAGAAAAGTAGAGACGAACAATAAACAATGGAGAATTCGCGAGAACCGGAGAGAACATTATTGGATTCGGCTATGCCGAGTCTAGATGGGGCACAACAAAGTATCACTAGGCCAATTATTAATGCCAACAACTTTGAGATTAAACTAGCTCTTTTGTGAATACTTCAATCAAGTGTGCAGTTTTATGGGTTATCTAATGAGGATCCAAATGTTCATATTGCTAACTTCTTGGAGATTTGTGATACATTTAAGTATAATGGTATGTCTGATGATGCAGTAAGGCTGAGGTTGTTCCCTTTTACACTAAAGGATAGGGCAAAAGCATGGTTGAACTCACAACCACCAGCATCCATTACTACTTGGGACTTGTTGGGAAAAGCATTTTTAGCCAAGTATTTTCCACCAGCAAAGACAACTAAGATTATCAAATAGATCACTTCCTTTCAATAATTTGAACATGAATCATTATGTGAAGCATGGGAAAGGTTCAAGGAGTTGCAAAGGAGTTGCCCACATCATGGCTTGCCAAGGGATGTTTTGATACGGACATTCTACAATGGGGTTGCAAGATCCATAAGAGATACTATAGATGCGGTTGCAGGTGGTTCTTTGATGAGGAAAATAGTAGAAGTTGCTTTTGAGCTGCTAGAAGAGGCCAATAATAATTATTTGTGGCCATCAGAGAGGCTTAATCCATCGAGGCAAGCTAAGAATGGAGGGGATGTGGTTGCTTCACTTCAAGCACAAATTGCTAACTTATCAAGGTAACTTTGTGACTTGAATATGAGAGCTACTTTTATTCCATCAAACTCTCAATTGCCAAGTGAGGGTTGTTCTATGATTGGACATATGGGTGGAGAGTTTGACATGGTAAATTTCAGCATGCAATGTGAGAATTATCAGGAGCATGTGAACTTTGTCGGGAACCAAGGGCAAGCTAGGCAACAAAACAATCCTTACTCCAACACTTACAATCCTGGGTGGAGAAATCACCATAATTTCTCATGGAGTAATAATAATAATGCTGCTCAAGGGTTCAACAATATGCCAAGGCAAGGTCCAATGGGGTTTCAAGGTACTCAACATGATAGGTTAGCTTCCTTAGAGTTGAAGTTAGATAAATTTCTTGATGCAATGAATGCTAAAATGGCGGGTCAAGATGAGAATCACAAGAGAATGGAGATGAAATTTGATCAAATAGCAAAGAACCATACTTCTTCTATTCATAATATTGAAGTACAGTTGGGTTAACTTGCTAATGCTTTAGCCACTAGACCACAAGGTAGCCTTCCAAGCAATACGAAGACCAATTTGAGGGAGCAACTAAAGGCAATAACATTACGAAGTGGTAAAGAGCTAAAGAATCAAGCTAATGACAATAAGGAGTTGAATGAAGAGGTTGGTGAGCAACTTGCCAAAGAATTAGTGAATGACAAGGAAGAAGAAGTCAAAGAGGATGAAGTGCATAAGAAAGAAATTCCTACGTTACTAGAACCACAAAGGATACCATTTCCTCAACGGTTGAGAAAGGCACAAGATGCACAATAATTTGCAAAATTTTTGAAGATATTCAAAAAATTACAAGTGAACATACCATTTACGGAGGCTATTTCTCAAATGCCTCTTTATGCTAAGTATCTTAAGGACATCATCACCAATAAGAGGAAGTGGGAAGAGAACCAAACGGTAGCACTCACTTAGACTTGTAGTTCCATTATTTCATGCAAGATTCCAACCAAGCTTAAAGATCCAGGGAGTTTCACTATACCTTATTTTCTTAGTGATAAATAATTTTTTAGATGCTTATGTGATTTAGGAGCAAGCATTAATTTGATGCCTCTTGTTCTTTTCAGAAAATTGGAGCTTGGAGATGTCACACCAATGGGTATGACTTTACAATTAGCCGACCATTCGATCAAGAAACCTTTTGGAGTTATAGAGGATGTTCTTATCACGGTAGATAAGTCCGTTATCCCTGTTGATTCATTATTTTAGATTATGAGGCTGATTTAAATTGTCCAATAATATTAGGAAGACCTTTTTTAAATACGGGAAGGCACTCATTGATGTTCATGAGGGTAAACTTACCCTAAGAGTAGGAAATGAAAGTGTAGGGTTTCATATGTCTAAAATGCTGAAATATCCTTTTAATAATGAGTCTTGCATAAGAGTGGAAGTCATTGATAAGTGTGTGGTACAATATCTAAGTAACAAAAATGAGCCAAAAGAGGGTTTGACATTAGGAAAGGAAGATGAGGGAGAAATAGAAACCAATTATGTTAAACCGGAGCTCTTATTGAGGAGTGATAGTCCTACTCCTCCATCCATTGAAAGACCACCTCAATTAGAATTAAAACCATTACCTACCCAATTGAGATACACATTCTTAGGTGAACATAATACTCTTCCCATAATTATCTCTAATAAATTAACTTTGGAACAAGAGAGAAAAGTAAGTGAAGTGGTGAAGGATAGGATTAGAGCTATTGGTTGGCAAATTTCTGATATAAAGGGAATTAGTCCATCCATTGTCATGATAGAATCTACATGGAGGATGGACATAGGTCTATAACAGAGAGGCAACGTAGGCTTAACCCCTATATAAAGGATATGGTAAAAAAAAAGATAGTTAAACTATTAGATGCAAGAATTATATACCCTATTTCTGATAGTGCATGGGTAAGCCCAATACATGTATGCCTAAAAAGGGTGGTATAACCGTAATTGAGAGTGATGAGGGTGAGTTGATTTTAAAAAGACTAGTTACTGGATGGCATGCCTATATCGATTATAGAAAATTAAATTCTGCAACAAAAAAGATCATTTTCCTCTTCCTTTTATTGATCATATGCTAGAAAGAATAATCGGGCATGCTTATTATTATTTTCTTGATGGATATTCTGGATATAATCAGATTTTTATTTTTTCAGAGGACCAAGAGAAGACAACATTCACATGTCCTTATGGTACTTTTGCATATCATAGAATGCCATTTGAATTATGTAGTGCCTCGGCCACATTTCAACGATGCATGATGGCTATATTTTCAGATTTAATTGAAAATATTATAGAGGTTTTCATGGATAATTTTTCTATTTTTGGTGATTCTTTTGATGATTGTTTGACTAACCTTAATAGGGTTTTAAGAAGGTGTGAAGAAACTAACCTTATGTTGAATTGGAAAAAATGCCACTTTATGGTGGATGAAGGTATAGTTTTAGGATACAAAATCTCCTACAAAGGTATAGAAGTTGATCGAGCAAAGACATAAATCATAAAAAAATTGCCACCTCCTACATCGGTAAAGGGAGTACGAAGCTTTTTAGGACATGCTGGTTTTTATAGGCGCTTTATAAAGAATTTTTCTTTAATTACTAAACCATTGACTAATTTATAAATTAAAGATGTTCCTTTTATTTTTTATGATTCTTATCTAAGTGCTTTTCATAGGTTGAAGGAAGCTTTGATTTCAGCTCTAATTATTACACCACCAGATTGGTCTTTTCCTTTTGAGATCATGTGTGATACAAGTGATTATGCCATTAGTGCGGTACTTGGACAAAAGAAAGATGGAAAGCTTCATGTAATCTATTATGCTAGTAGAACATTGGCGGATACTCAACTCAATTATACAACTACAGAAAAGGAAATGTTAGCGGTTGTATTTACAGTGGATAAGTTTAGATCCTATTTGTTGGGTTCAAAGGTGATGATATATATTGACCATGCAGCCATTCGGTACTTATTTGCTAAGAAGGATGCAAAACCAAGGTTGATGAGATGGTTGTTGTTACTCCAAGAATTTGACTTGGAAATTAAAGATAAAAAGGATTCGAAGAATTTGGTAGCAGATCATTTGTCAAGGTTGGTTAAACAAGAAGATGAAAAGCATCAAAAAGCTATCAATGACAACTTTTCGGATGAGTTTCTCTTGGTCATGCAACACTTGACTACACCATAGTATGCAGACATTGCTAACTATTTAGCTTGTGGGATAATGCCGGATAATGTGACTTACCAATAAAAGAAGAAGTTTTTGCATGATGCAAAACATTATCTATGGGAAGATCCTTTTTTGTATAGAATTTATGGTGATAGCATCATTAGAAAATGTGTGTCTGAATTAGAGGTATATGAGATTCTAGTGCATTGTCATGACTCTCCGTGTGGAGGGCACTATGGAGCTACCAAAACCGCAACTAAGATTTTGGAGTGTGGATTTATTGGCCTACATTATTCCGAGATGTGCAACAGTTTACTAAGCAATGTGATAGGTGATGAGTGTGAAAAATACATATTTTAAGCACTCTATTTTATTGCATCTTAGGCTTATTAGTTGTATTAGTTAGTTAGTTTTTAGTTAATTTAGTTAGTTTAGTTATTTTATCTTAATTAGTAGGATTTATTTGTTTTTAGATAATTTCTTTTGTGTTTTATTTTATAGGATGCATTTGGATGAAGATTGGATTAATCCTTGAAGTGTGGATAGGCTAAAGACTCAAGATAAGGAGTTATCTACATTGGAGATGAGCATGGCTGTGCTTAATTGTTGCATGACCGTGCCTGAGAGTTGATTTTGGCCATGTTACAGGTGGCACGGCCATGCCAAAATCGAGCACGGCTGTGCCACTCACAGAGCTCAGCCAGGAGTTGTTTCTTGCGCAGCCATGCCTGACTTATATGACAGCTCATGAAATGATAATTTTCAGCTGAAGATTAGATAGATAGAAACTTATCTCTTATCTTTTAATTAGATAGAGTTTGAGAGGGGTTAGATTTCCTTTCTCACTAGGTCTTTAGCTCTATAAATATGACCATTTCATATTTATTTGGGGGTTGTTCTTGTTCTTATTTTTGAATTCTACTCTTGTTCATGTTTTTCTAGTTTCTATTTTCAAAATACATTTTCATTTGTTTAGTTCATAGTAAAAGTGATACTTGGCTTGAAGTTATAAGAGCAAGGCTTCTTAACATCATTGAAAAGGGATTTTTCTTGTATCACTCTTTTATTTATTTATTATGATGTTCAGAATTGTTTTCATTTCTTATTTATTTTCTTTTCTCTTTAACATGAGTAGCTAGATCTTTTATAGGGTTCTTATTCTAAATTGACCATGTGCTTATTGTGATTATGTTAGGTTGCTAGATTTAATTCATTGGTTGTTATTGAACTCAATATCATTTTAGGACTGATCAATCTAGAATTTAATCAACACTATAGGCTTAATCGAGAGATATGTTCTGTAGGAAATGGCAATAACCTATTGATTGCTTAACTAGTTGAGAGATAGTTAAGTGAATTAATATTGATTAAAGGTTGTGTGTTAAAATTGATTTTAAAAAGCATTAGGTTGGTGAGAGCTGTCAAACTTAGTATTGATTAATTCTGATTTAATCATAGGTTTATCTGAGAGGAAGATCTATGGTTTCTAAGATCCCTTCAAAATAAATTAAAACTAGTGTAGACTTAGGTGTGTAATCAATTCTTTGAAATGGTCAATTGAGAATAAGAACCTTAGCCTTTAAAATTTGAATTGAATTTGTGTTTTTACTTTTCTTAATTTAGTTTCATTTCCTTGAAATTTCAAACTCTATTTCATTGTCTAAACAAGTAAGCATTGTAAGTATTGCAGTATTCAACCCCAAATCTCTGTGGGACGATTTCTTTATTTAGTACTTGATACAATTTTGTATGCTTGCGGATTAGTACACATCAGTAGCCCATAAAGGTTGAATTTATTTAAAAAATGTTATGAGCTAATGAATATCTAGTTTAATTCATCCTTACAATTAGATTGCCCAATTAGGTGGAATTCAATTTATTTGATATTAAATATTGTTGTGGGTTATCAAAAAGCCTTTGATAGGTTAGAGGATATGGATCCTAAGTTATTAACTAAATTTGGGGATAATTTTAGTGAGATTGATCGGATTAAAATAACAAATCTTGTTAAGTTTCTTAAAAGATTCTATGATGTCACCTGAAAATTATCTGGTTCATTATATTGTACTTGTAATTTGTATTTTCCGGAGGTGATGCGAATTTTGAAGGAAATGACTACTATTCAAAATAGAAAAGATCTTTCTTTGGCTGAAATAGGAAAGCAAATGAAAGAAAATTTTGACAAATATTAGGGTTCTCTTAGGAAGATGAATGTCATACTTTTTTATAGCTATTGTATTAGAACCTAGATATAAGATAAATTATTTAAGGGCTAAATACACCACTTATTATAATGAAAAAATGCACATAAATTAGTGAATATGGTAAAAAAAAAGGCTTTAAATGATTTAATGAAAGAGTACAAAGTTGTACATGAACAAGGGCAAGATCTTTAAAATCAGCCTTATTCTGGTGATAGTGAAGAACTCACTGATAGAATGAAAGATGATGGATATGAAATTATTGACTGCTTTTTACAAATTGAGAGTGAATGAAAATTGACACAAATAGAGAGTGAATGAAAATTGACATTCCGAGGAGAGCTGGATAGATATTTGGAAGAGCTACCTAAAAAATATACTATTGAGTTTGACATTTTGGAGTAGTGGAAGATCAACTGAGGTATCCAATTTTATCTAAGGTTGCCAAGGATGTCTTTGCTATTCCGTCTTCAACCGTGGCTTCTGAATCAGCTTTTAGTACCGGAGGTAGAACATTAATTGGATTAATTTAAGAGTTCATTAACTCCTACTACTATGGAGGTTTTGATACGTTGCTAAGATTGGTTGAAAAACTCAAAGAAACCCATCCAACTTGAAGAATCAATTGAAAATTTTGAAAGTTTTGAATATAGTATGTTACAATTTTATTTGTCATTTAATACTATAGTTTTTTTTGCATAATATAGAATTTAATAAACTCAAACAAATTGTTGTTTATTTCAAAAATTATTAAAGATCTAGAAATGAAGGAAAACATCTTGTCAAAGACTACTTTGGATTACTAAAATATTTTCAAATGGTATATGCTACATTTTCTTACTTCATATGCTGATTTTATTTCAAAAAACAACAATTAATTACTGATTTTATTTCAGACTACTTGTGGCTCATATTATCTTGCTATTATTGTTGTCTGCATTTTGTTATTGTTATTGTTTGTATTTTATTGTTATTGTTGTCTGTCTTCTATTGCTGTTGCTATTTGCATTTTGTTGCTATTGTTTTTTTTTTGCTTCATTTATTTATTTTGGCGTAATTTGTTTGTAGCTACATTTTCTTATTTTTGTGCATTTCATTTCTTTCTTTAATCTCTATTGTAAGAAATTTTGGCATAGGATCATATTTCAATTTTACAAATTTTATGTGTTTCTGTTAGATTTCAGATTTGGCTTTTAAATTTATAAGAATTTGCTTTGTATTAGAACTTACTTTAGATTAGAACTTGTTGTATTAAAGTCCTATATAAAATCTGGATGAAAGTGGATAGCAATAGAGTAAAATTTTATATGTCTCAGCATTGTGTATTATTTGTTTCAGATTATAATTATTTTGCAGCTCTGGGATAGACACATTAGATGATACATTTTGAGTAGCAGCCAGGTATTTTTGAGCTGCAGCATCAAATTAATATTATTTAATGTTTTGTTCAAGGTGAATGATGATGTGGACATTAAAATGTGCTTTACATGTTTCTTTTGGAAATAAGAGAGCCATAAAATAGAATTCATCTAAGTTCAATAAAATCCAAAAATAAAATAAGATGCAGACAAAATAATAGACATTACTTGAATTATTATTAATATAAGATCAAAATGTCAACTAAGTATAACACTATTCATATACAAGAGAACAAGAATAAGATGTTAAATAACCCATATTAGTTAAAGAAATAATGAAATCTTTAGTCAAAATAACATAATTTGGCAAAAAATATATTCCCTCTTCCCTCAGTTATGCACATATATAGGTAAAAGGTATCATTTAATAACTACGTTGATGAATATATAGGTTTGGTTTATTTAAATTTTTCTAATATAGTTATGTGACTAAAAGAGTTTTTTTTTTTTTATTACAAATTATGGCTCAAATCTATGATGGTGTGTGCAAAATGCGTATAGACTATGGCACCTCTTATGGTATGTGCAAAATATATGTAATATAGAGTTAAACATACATAATAATTTTATCCAAAATATGTATGAATATGTTTATACATATATGTATAAACATGCACAAACTTTTACTTTTTATTTGTTGATAATAAATATAAATTCAATTAATGATATAAATTTATATATAACATAAATTCCCGTTTTCCCATTTTGAACTGTACTATACTGATCTGTTCTAAAAGAATTGAATCTCTATACTGAACCGTCCCGAAAAATGAGATGGTATTAATATGGAGATTTTTAAATTTGTTACTGGCACTGGAGATTTTATTTTAAAATTCTCCGAAATTTGGAATGGTATTAGAGATTTTAAAATTCTTGAATTTTCTTGTACCGTACTCACTCCTAACTTTTTATAAACCTCATTATTTTTCTTATGGCTCTAACATTTAAGTATTGATAAGAGGATTCACCTAAAAGAGCCTTTATATTTTCAAGTCTTACAAAAGATTGAATTAAGTCCAACAATAATGAAAATTAAAGAATACCAGCCTACCTTTAAATTGAATCCTACCCTAGCCCAAGATCAAGCTCATGCTCTTGAAGTTCAACTAAAAATAAAAATATACAAAGCATCCCTAAATAATAAGGCTATAGAAACTGAAGATAGACCAATGACCTTTACACCCTCCCTAATCTTTGACCCACATATAAACCCTCTTTCCTTTGAAGCTTTATTAGAAAACTTACCTATTAATATGGAAGGTTGAAAAGAGCAAAACCAGAAAGGGCAAAGAGATACATCACGTAAATTTAGAAAGTTCAAAGTAAATGACTTAGCTAGGTCATCCCCAAAAGATGGTAATTCTCTAAAGGGTAAAAGAATTAAAGATGCTACCATAGATCAAGCACCAAGTGAGTCAAATAACCCCTACACTACTAAGATGCTCGAGCCTTTAAAAGAGGCACCAAGCCTTTAAATCCTTCCTAAATCTTTTTATTTTATTTTATTTTATTTTTGGTTTTTTGGATTTTTCTCTAGTCATAACAGTTATTCTAACATACATTTGAATTCATGTAATGTTGATTACTAAATCCTGTTAAGCACCTCTCTATTTCACTCTTGTATGACCTCTCTTCTATTAGGTTGTTACCTATGCGCTTAATGAATTCTTGTAGTTCAAAAAGATTTTTCAATGGTTAAATGTCCTTTTGAAGCATCTAAATTGAATTTGATTAACCCAATTTTTCATTATATTCTTTAATTTGTATTTTTAAATGCAAGTAAAAAGAACTTACAAATCAAACTTTTCCTAAGATAAAAGAATAAAGGGTAAATTACTATTTACTCCCTCTATTTTACCATATTGTACTACTTCATCCTTAATAGTTTAAAAAAATATATTTGTTGATCCTTTCTTTTTGCAATATCATACTATTTCCTCCTTCTGTTAATATTTTCATTAAAATTACTGTTAATTTACATGAAATGATAATTATGCCCTCTACTAGAATATAGATTAATTAGAAATAATTATTGTTTACCTGCTCTAGTTTATTGTATTGTACTACTTACCCCCTGAAATTTAAAATACATATTTTTATTTTTCTGCTATATAAATAGCCGAAATAATATTTAATTTTAAAAGTGGTTCAATCATAAAATAAAAAATAATTTTAATTAATTTAATTAATAAACCTAAGAGCTTAAACTAACAATTCAAATAACAAATAAATTTTGAAGCTAAAAAAATATTTATACTTGATTAAATTTTCTATGTAACATAAATATTTCAAGTTAATATTTAAATGGAGATATTTAAAATTAAAAATAATTAGTTAGTAACTACTAAAACATTTGAGTAAATCAAAGTTGAAATTAGGTATTTTTATTTTATTAAAATTTCATAATTAATTAATAATAATTTTAGTATAAATATTGACAAAAATTAGCATTATAACGAAAAATATAACTTTTAATATTGAGGGGAAAATAGTATAACAGAGTTAAATGGAGGGGCTAAATAGTAATTATGTTTAATTGTGACACCCTCAAACACAAGCAAATACGTGGCCATAATCAAGACTATACATGTGGTACAAGAAAAATTTCGCAAATAACATGTACATATATATATGTACATAACCCTTGTATACAAACATTGTCTATCATCCAACACATGCATGACATATAACTAACTTATACATATGATGCTATTACAAAATGCCAAAACAAAACTAAAGATAAAGGTTGGTTGCACCAAACTCGCCTCAGCCCACCTTAAGTCTCAAACGCAAGCTTCTAGCTTTATCTAATCGAGTCCTAAAAAACATAGATGCAAAGGGGGGAGCTTGCAACTCAGTAAGTAATCACTAATACAATGATATAAACATCACTTCTCAAGAACTAATTAGCAATAAATTAATTAAAACAACTAAAGTATGTACTACACGAGCGTGTCTCTCCCTGTGTAGTCTTTTGAACGAAAACTATAGCCGAGACATGGTCTGGAATATGGTCGTATTCCTAACTTAATGTCTTCTGGCGAGCGCCAGTGGATACTCACAAGAACCTTCACCTGGCAAGCGCCAGACACTGGTAGTCACCAGTGACTGCTCGCAGCTAAGAACGCCAAGTTAAACATGCTCGTGTCTAAACCAAAACATGTCGTGTCTTATCACACGGCCTGAGACACACCCATATCTCAACCTGTGTCCTTATCCTGATAGCACATTTATACATTATATCAAGTAGCACACAACCATTCCATAATATACTATCATAAATAGGAAGTTGATACATATAAAAATACATGTGTAAATATCATCACACCTCTATAACCACCACATTCATATTTTCATAATCTCAATAGTAAATTCATACATTATTCCATTCACGCATAATTTCAAGGTTCATATATAACAACACACCACTTGGTATCCGGCGGAATTATTGACACGTTTACCTCACATATAGACAAATTTTGGTACATTCCTCATAATCACATTTTCATGATTCAAATAACCATTTAGTGAGACTATCCACCCCGCTCAGTCTCACTCCATACACATCAATCATGGGTAGCTATCCACCCGGCTCAGTCCCTACTATCACACATTAACACCTATCCTCACTTTTCTCACATGTTTCACATTCATATGAAACACAACACAACATAATACAATACAACTCAATGCAATTGCATCACAATACGTCATCATAAAAATATTCCACCAATATTCCATCCACGATCACTAATCCATTCTCACATTCATAATATTCATCATACACAATTGTAATATCCACCATAATCCATATATAAAGCACACATATCATCATTTACCAACCAATCCTCGTATTTCCAATATACAAAAGGGTGGAAACTCATTTTACATTATATTCACTAATCCATAAATTTACACATTTTCATTAAACGAAATACATAATTATACACATAAGAGTTTAGTATATGTATATAACATATATTAGTAATTACTTACCTCCAAGTACTTCCAACTTCGAAAAGGGTCTTTCTTCTAATTATGAGTGCCCTCTTTCCTTTTATCAACTCCTACATATAATCATTCATCAATCTTATATAACAAACATTATACTTGTATCCAATCTCAACTAGGTGCAATTTAATGCTCAAATCTTAATATATCTAAATATTGCACACACAAGTCTAATGACCATGATTTTTCTACTGATGGTAGAATTAAGAATCTACTATCAATTCCAATTGAAATTACTCAATTCAGACAAGTATAGAATTACCTATGAATTATTGACATAATTTAGGTAAAAGAGGGCCATCAGCATGAGCACTAAAATATCAAACCCTATTAGACCATCCTAACAACAGACTCATGAAGGAAAGTGTGATCATATAATAATCAAAAGTGCAGAATTTTAAAATTTTTAATTGTATGCAATACTTGCATTATACATGGACCACATCCATGCCCATACATCATATTACATGGCAAATACATAGTTAAACATGCATCTAGGACAACATAATATATCAACAAATAACCAAATCATGCATTCACAATATAAAACCTAGCAACTAAGGGTTTAGTAACACTTACAAAACTCCAAGTTAGTAGCACGCTTGATAAGCTTTAGTTGATGTTAATCCATAAGCTCCTAGCTCCCCAAATGTGAAGCCTCTAACTTGAAACACACAAGTTGCACAAGGATGATCTTCAAAGATGGTGAAACTCTACCCACAAGCATCTCTTTTTGATTTGACCCAAAAGCTTGTTAAAGATGCTCCAAGCTTGAATATATAGAACAAGAATGCAACCTCCAATAGATGATGGACTTGTACTTGTACAACTCTTGTACAACAATGGCTTCAACTTGAAAGGACACAACTCTTGTGTATATTTGAATTCTCTACACTTAAAGAACAAGAAAGAAAAAGACATTCTCAATCCTTTTCTCTCTTTTGTTAGAATATCAAATTAGCTCTCAAATGTGCAAATGGAATTATATCTACACTCTTCACTAACTATCAACATAAACAATATGATAATAGCTTGATAATAGCTTGAGTATCTTATACTTAAGCCACATACAATGTCATAGCTTGAGTGTGAGAGTGTCTCACACTCAAGCTACATGCATTTAATAGATTAAGTATCTCATACTCTATCTATATGCATGGCTTTGCTTTATAAGTGAGTGGGTTGTGTTTGGTTATATGGATAACCTTAGCCTTAATATCATTAATACTTAATGGATATGGGCTAAGGTTATTGGTATATGGGCTTCTCTATACTTAGAGAAGGCCCACTCCATACCAAACTAAATAACCTATGGGCTTATTTGAACTCCTTAGATAAAGCCTCATCCTAAGTCCATTTCAAGTTCATTTTATATCAATATACATGGTCCATCTCATGGCCCATCTAAATCAATATACATAGTCCATCTTATGGCCCATCTTTGAATGCATTTGGAAGCAACTATTAATATAGTCCTTGAACTTAATATAATATATTAAAACAAATCCAAATTAATATTTATTTAATTGTAATTAAATCCCAATCTTTGAATTTATATTTTGGGATATACTAGATCCCCGCATACATGCAAATCCAATTCAATTAATTTAATTGATTAATTAAACTGTTTAATTAATAATTGATGTGTACTAATCTGCAAGCGTACAGAATCGTATCAAGTAGTAAATAAAGATATCGTCCCACGGAGATTTGGTGATGACTACTGTAATAATCACAATGTTTAATTGTTTAGACAATGAAATAGAGTTTGTAATTTCAAGAAAATAAAACTAAATTAAGAAAAGTAAAAACACAAATTCAATTCAAATTTTAAAGGCTAGGATTCTTATTTCAATTGACCATTTCAAAGGATTGATTACACCCAATGTATATACTAGTTCTAATTCATTTTGAAGGGATCTTAACAATTATAGATCTTCCTCTTAGATAAACCTATAATTAAATCAGAATTAATCAACATTAAGTTTGACGGCTCTCACCAACCTAATGTCTTTTAAAACCAATTTTAATGCACAACCTTTAATCAATATTAATCTACTCAAGTGTCTCTCGACTAAATAAGCAACTAATAGGTCATTGCCATTTCCTACATAACGTATCTCTCGATTAAGTCTACAGTATTTATTCAATTCTAGGTTGATCAGTCCTAAAATGACATTGAGTTCAACAATAACCAATGAATTAAATCTAGCAACCTAACATAATCATAATAAGCACATGGTCAATTCAAAATAAGAACCCTAGAAAAGATCTAGCTACTCATGTTAAAGAGAAAAGAAAATAAACAATAAATGAAAACAATTCTGAACATTGTAATAAATAAAAGAGAGTGATATAAGAAAAACCCCTTTCCAATGATGTTAAGAAGATTTGATCTTCTAAGTTCAAGCCAAGTACCACTTCAACTATGAACTAAAC
>CATIWO010221645.1:0-16258 GCA_949673435.1 Macaranga tanarius
TTTTTTTTTTACTGTACTACTGTTATATTTTTTTGTAAATGGACGCGTGGCACAACTGAAAAAAGATAGCAAACGTCGTCGTTTTTCTTTTTCTTACAATACTCCCCTTCTCCTTCTGCCCTCTTATCCACCGTCTTCTCCATCATCAAAACACCTGTGTTAATCTAGTACATCGCCTGTATCGAACACCTGCAAATCCATTGTTCACGATCCCATCGCCACCTGGAACTCCGATTATCGATGTACCGAGATCTTGAAGGCGCCGACCAAGATCGTGGTACGCTAGAGAGGTAGCGAATTAGGTAACTCATCGAACCAAATCCATGAACAACCCTAATTCTAATCTCTTCCTACTATATTATAATTTCATATTTTTTTTTTATTTACTATTGATCATTGAGATTTGATTCTTTGCTCTGTGTATGTAGGAAAAAAAAAAGTTGTAATTACTGTTGTTCTATAACAATGTCTTCAGCTCATGATCCATTTTATATCGTCAAAGAGGAGATTCAAGAATCTGTAAGTTTGTTATATGGAAGCTATTAGCTCTTGAACTTGTAATTGTTACTATTAGTTAGCATGTAATATGATCTTTAAGACTTATCTGAATAAATTTGCATTAATTAGTTTGATCTATTATTGCTTTAGCTTTTGATGTCACTCAATACATGCGTGAACACACAAAAATAGAGAAATAAAACAGCTTTCTGCCACGCTCATGCTATTGCCGTTAAATGTGTTGTCTTTCTTTAAGCTTTTCTCACATTCTTGTTTATGTTTGCGCAGATTTAAGGTGTTTTTGTGTCTTGCAATTTTGTAGGATGTTGCTATTGGGATCAATTGTTGTTGTTTTTTTCCCTGATTGTTTGTATTCTTTTGGTTGTTTTTATTGTTAGATAGATAAGTTACTATCTACTTTTCACCAATGGGAACGGACTTCTTCTGATCCAGAAGAGCAAATGCATCTTGCCAAGGAGCTGCTTGCTGGTTGTGAGAGCATTGAGTGGCAGGTACCTGGAAGTTTAATTTTTGTAATTGGAGCAATTTTTTTCACTTTATTGCATACAGAGTTGGACTTTAAGTTTCAGTAATCTCAACTCAAGTTTATTAGCCTATTTTTACTATTTTTTGGCATGCACAGCAAATGAAGTTCACTATTCTAGGCAACGCAGTTAGCATCATTTATTCAAAAGGATCTTGTTTCTTTTTTTTTTTTTGGACTATTTAATTGCTATTTGCAACTGCTGAAAACTTTCTTCTTGACTGGAAGGTGGACGAACTAGACAAAGCAATTGGCGTAGCAGCTAGAGATCCTGCTTGGTATGGCATTGACGAAGCAGAGCTCGAAAAGAGAAGGCGATGGACTAGCACATCTCGTGTTCAGGTATCATCTGGATGATTGTGTTATACTGAAAATACTTTGAGTCAATGTCAATGTATTTCTTTCTTTCATTATCCTTTCTTGTTTCAGAGAGCTTCGTTCCCTGATATTAATGTATTGAATTGACATAACAGATTTTTCCCACTGACCAGAAATACCTGAATTGTTAGCCTAGCATATAATGTAATTCTTAGCAATGTTAAAAATTCTGGATGATGTAACATGAGGTTTCCTAGGCTTTCAAACTTCCATTGTATGGATTTCCTAGCCCTATGCATGGATTGAGTAGAATAGAAGGGGAAGGGAAAGGAACATAAAGGGAATCAAAATTTATGTTATTTGAATAGTAAAAGAGAACTCAAGGAGAATAATTCTCCTTTCATTCTCCTTTAGAAGGAGAAATTGATTACATCCCAAATTGGGGTGTAAAAAATTTAAACTCCTGAGAAAAGAATGAAAATTAAGATGTATAAACACTTTTATCTTTATTATTTTATTGTTAATTCTATAATACCCTTTTTATATCTATAAGTGTTTTTTTATTTATAATGATAGAATTGTCTTTTTATTATTATTATTATATTTCTCTTTCTATCTATCCAAAGACAATTATAATATTTCCCCTTTTTTCACCTTCTTAATAATTTTTTATCATCCAAATACAATTAGATGTAATATTTTCTTTCCCTTCCCTTCCCCTCTTTTCCCTTCCCTTTATATTCTCTCCCCTACCTCTTCCTAGTATGTTGCCATGCATAGTGTAAAGGATTTCATGGCTTTATCAGGTGGGCAATATGAAGAAAGCAATAGTAACTGGAAAGGAGGTGAACAGTAATGGGACGACTAGTATGAATGGGATGCGCAGGGAGTTAATGAGAATTCAAAATTCTCATCAAACAGATAAATCCAACCCATACGCTCAAGAAAATAATGATTTCATACAATCCGAATCAGATAGGCAACTGCTTCTTATAAAGTAGAGTATTCCTCTTCTCGCTCTCCTTATAGTTGTGAACTTTTTATGTCGGTGAAATGCTTCAAAATAATTTATGGTATAGCACACAAATCACTTGCATGTGAGTGTTGTTTTTATAAGAGTGCTTGACTTTTTTTTTTTTTTTGGGGGGGGGGGGGGGGGGGGGGGTTGTTAGTGAAAAGAAACCTACTAGTTTGTACGCATAATTTTCACAATTTCATCTTTTGAAGTTTCTTCAGGTTTCAAATAAAAATACTAATCTTTGAGGACTTTCAAGATCCAAGTGATTAGACCTCATTCTTGTTGAAGTGAACTCACCTTTTCTTTTTGGACACTTAAGCTGGCTAAATAAAACCTTGATGATTATTTTCCTGATTGATTTGCTATTCATAAATGTTATATTATGATAATCTTCATTCTTTTTGGATTTGATTATTGCTGCCAGTACTTCTCTCCCACTATTAAGGTTATTGGAGGTGAACTTTGGGATGTTTGGGTTTCACATGCGACCAATGTCTGCATCATCTTGTGTGGCCAGTGTGAATGAATGAAACAGTAATCAATTATAACTTGATTTGTATGTGCATTTGTTTGAAATCAATAATGCATTAATATTTTTGCTGTATAAATTTTTGGGTTGGAGTGGAGCAAGATTTTGTGGGTAAGATAGATAGCTTGTGTTGACTTCTTAGTAGAAACATAAGGATTTACATCAGTATCTCAATGATTGTTGGTGATTCATGATTGCAGGCAACAGGATGAAGAGTTGGATGAGCTTAGTGCAAGTGTAGAGCGAATCGGAGGTGTTGGGCTTACTATACATGAAGAACTTGTTGCACAGGTCTAATTTTGCAGGTTGATGCTTTTTGTAAAGCATCCACCTGAATCCCTTTTTCATAAACTTGCATAAAAGTTGTTAGGTGCCTGGTTTCCTTTGTGTTGGAGAATATATCCCACATTGGAAAAATATAAAGAGTTAAAGTGGCTTATAAGTGGTGTAGATTGGGTCTTAACACAAGCCAATTGGTTGTGTTACATGGGCTCAACCCCATTTATAGGTCCACATGTGTAAGTGGGCCAACACTCTCCGGGCCCATGAATTTCTTAACATGGTATCAAAGCGGTGATTCTGGGCTCGTGTTTAAGACCCCGAGTTGGGTGCGGCCCGTTTGTGACTTTGTGAGTCGTTGGGTGCGGCCCGTTTGTGACCTTGTGATTCATTGGGTGCGGCCCATTTGTGTTTGACAAGTGTAACTGGTCCTGGCCCAGTTACACTTGAGGGGGAGTGTTGGAGAATATATCCCACATTGGAAAAATATAAAGAGTTAAAGTGGCTTATAAGTGGTGTAGATTGGGTCTTAACACAAGCCAATTGGTTTTGTGTTACATGGGCTCAACCCCATTTATAAGTCCACATGTGTAAGTGGGTCAACACTCTCCGGGCCCGTAAGTGGATATTTGAAACATTTGTTATACATTCAAAACAATGTGAATTAAGTGTTACCGGTTTTATTGAGCTGAAGTGCTAAAACCTAAACCTTTCGTGCTTCAGGAAAGGATTGTAGATGACTTGGGAATGGAAATGGACAGTACTTCAAATCGTCTTGATTTTGTTCAGGTGTGTCTTTTCTCTTTGTAGCTACAGCACATAAATGAGCAGTCATCTTCTTTTCTTTTGATGATAAAGAAGTATTCTCCTTTGACGCTTGCAGAAAAAAGTGGCTATGGTCATGAAGAAGGCCAGTGCAAAGGGGCAGATTATGATGATTTTGTTTTTACTAGTTTTGTTCATTATTTTATTTGTTCTGGTCTTCCTTACCTGATCTATAATAAGTTAACCAGCTCAGTCCCTACATGAGAAAGCATACATGCAAATGATGAACAGAGAAGAATTTACCGGCATGATTTGATTATTATGATTTGATCTTTCCAAAGTTTTAAGCTACAAGTATCTTGTACTGCTGGTCCGTTTAGTTAGTCTCCGTTTGTTTCATCCTTACGTGCAATTTATGTAATTTTTTTTTCTTTGAATATATTATATTAGTTGTTGCATGACGTTGTGCACATAGGAAAGGCTCCAATATATATTTTTTTTGTATAATTCTATTTTGCTCAAGTATTAAATATTCTTTTTCTTAATCTCTTTTGTTGTTGCTCTCCACAATTGCATTGGCTCATAGCAACTTTGCTTTTTTCCTTTTCTTGCAGAGAATTTAAAGCAAATATTTATGTCAGACAATTAATATTATCTGTATTGATAATAAACTTTAGATGATATTTCCTTACTGATTATCTGTGTCCTTAACTTACAGTGTAGCATTTTCAATCTCCCATGTTCTGTGCATATTTTCTGGATGTAAATTTGAACTGAATGAATCAGAATCGCAACATATCTGCCCACATTTATGCCTTCTAACACTTAAAACGATTGCAATGGTACTCAAGAGTGTAAGCAAATGCTTTGGGTACATTGGCAGAAACAGGCGAAGTAAATTTTGCATTGAATTGATCTGTAAAGGTAGCTTGAAGATTGAACCCTCAATGGAGTTGTTCAATGCAAGTGAATTGTGAGCTACTTCTGCACTAGGTTCTTCAGTATGTATTTTCAATTCATACCGGGCTGAATTCTTCATGTCCTTTCTAGTAAAGGGTCCTGTCAATTGCAATGGCTTTGAATCCTTATACTGTTGAATCCTGTGTGCTGTTCTATGTATCCATTTGAAGGTTTTGCTCTTATATTTTAGCTGCAATTTCAGTCGAGATGTCTATAAGAAGCTGAAAATATACATAAATTTTAGCTCAGACTATACAATAAATAAGTTTCCAATGCTTGCTTGTTGGTTTGATACATAAAAAAAGCTTAAAATTGATATTGTGAATGAAGCTAAAACTGAAATGAAAAAAAAATATATATATATCCTTCTTCATTATTAAATAGCAAAAGCTATGTCCAACTTTGAGTAATGAAATGGTAAAAAACACCCAACTTTTACTTATCATAAAATTCAAAAAATATATATATTACTAAAAAATATTTATGCCATGCATTTTGAGTACAGATTTAGATAGTACGGATATAGAAATATGAGAAATGATTTCTAATTCAAGTGTTTGCCTTCTAACTAAAGTACTTAGGTATCTGAGATAGTATCAAATACGGAAAAATAGGAATACAAGTACGAAAAAACCTTTACTAATTATATTAAAGAAAATTAATAAGAAAAAAATAATAAGATTGTAACACAGTGGCCATCTTGTAATTAATATAAGAAAACAGCGTCATTTGCCACCACACTGACTCCACTGTCAGCGCCCCATTCAAAACCTTGGTTGAGGTAAGAGGAAATAGAAAAAAGAAATGGCGGGAACAGAAGAAACCGAAACTGCTTCTGCTTCTTCGACACCAAAAATGGAAGATTCTCGAGAGTCTCCAGTGAACTGGCGAAAGCAGGTAGACGAGAATTTAAAACGGCTACATTCACTCCAGTTTGGCGTCGATTTAGCTCTGGAGAGGCGCGACTTCTCTGCGGCTTACATCTTGGGGCTTCGTCTCCTCGGCTTCCTCGATTCGCATTCGCTCACCGATGCCGATGAGCCACTCACTCGATCTATCCGCCGCGAAGCTGTCTCCAAGCTCGACACAGCTCGCCAATCCCTCATTCCTGATTCCGATCGGTATATAGTTATAATAGAATCTCTAATTTATTGTTTAATTTGCTATCGCTATTAATTTATTTCTCGCTTGAACTGAAATTTTTAGGTTCTTTTAGAGGTTTTGGAAGATTCTGCTAAAATTGGAGCCAAAATTTTGCAAGAAATGTTTAAAGAAGCAGATTTGAGGAAGAATTTTTACTGTTAATTAATTTCGATGTGAGAAAGATATGCAAATTCAGATTTTATTGTTTCTCTGTACCGCGTATAAATCTTATTTCTATAGCTCAGTGCATTTTTGCAAGGTTGTGTAAGTTTATATCCATGAAAGTTTTGTTTCTGTGTTAGTTAAAGTCCTGATTTTATGATAGTGAAAATTTTGTTTTCCATTTATGTTTAGGCGAGCGTTTGAACAGGCAGGTAGAGCTCCTGGCCTTGTTTTTAGCAAAAAGGGAGATATTGACATTGAGAAGCTTAAGCAGTCGAAGTACTTGCATGGTCTTCTTCAGAAATATAATATGGGGCTTTTGAATGGAACGGTATGGAGTGAATCTTATTGGCTTTTGCAAGTACTGCAGTTAAGAAGTTGGATTCTCCTCTTTGTAAATTTTCATTTTTCTGGTTAGGTGTTTTCCAACATATATTGCATAAAATAGCGCTCTTTTGTTTTAATTCTGATCAAGGCGTATATTATCTGCACCATGATGCAACATAACGTATGATCTTTTAACACGATTGGATGATGATATTATTCTCAGGAAAACCAACTGGACATGAAGGAAAAGTCGAACTGCAAAGCATCGAAGGTTATAACACAGGCAAAGTTGACATCCTTGTATGGGAACAACTTCACAAAGGCAAATACTGGTTTAGACAAGAGTTCTTTGAACTTCAAAAGCAACATCTCTGATGACTGCATGATTGTTGAAAGCATTCATTCATATCACAGCCATTCTAAAGCTCATGGTTCATCTACCGAAGAAGAAGAAAGAGGATATGGAAATAGATCAAAACGTTCACACAAGGAAATCTGGAGCCCCAAAATGGATATTGCAAAGTCACCATCAAGCAATGAGGAAGCTAATGCTGATACTTCTGGCAATGGATTCGTAACTGCACGAGCAAAACTGGTAGTTATTCAGTTCTCAAAGATGCAAATTGGCAAGAAACCAAGAATTATAAGTCTAGTTCATTTTTTGTTTCCACTCTTATTACTGTGCATTATATGTATGTTTACGTCTAAGCATAAATATCTAGTCAGACTCACTGGCATTATATAGTGAACATTTATATTATCTTTGTGAGGTTACTACTTTGTAATAGTCCTTTGGTTTCTTTGTCTTGGTTCTGAGTAGTATAGCGTTGTTTGGTAAAATGATTGAGTGCAGTGCAAACAGTATCTATGTAACCTACTATGCACAATATAAAAACAAAGATAAACATAATGTATAACATTTATGATGCTGTTGGTTGGAATTTGAGTTTTTCTAGAGGGAGAAATGATGTTTACTTATCATCTTTCAAGCTAAAATAGAAGCTCAGTGACATATATATCAGAGGTTTGTTTAAGGAGAAGAGATAAAATGTCAGGTTTGAGTTCAGAGTAATGGTCAAAATAGTCTTCTGCTGGAAATAACTCTGGATTATTTATTTAAAATGTTAGCATTTATTATTTATTCAGTTCCTGTTGTTTTCATCCCAATGAAGTATATTTTCTATACTTGGTACAGGAAATGGATGCAAGGCAAAAACGAGGGGTGATGGGGTCACCCAATGCATCTATCTCCCCACAGAGTGATAACACAAACAAGGGTTATGGAGTCAGATCATATGGCTTTTCACGACGTGGCATTCGTGGTAACTTTGTGCCTCCCATAAAATCTAATGGAGGGAACAGCGGAAATATGACCACACGGGTAGCAGGGAAAGGTGATGATGCATATGATGATTCAACAAGGAGATGGTAAGTTGCTTTATAATTTTCATGGCGTCAGAAATATAGTTAATTTTTTAAGAGATTTCGTGCCATATTGATTGAATTATTATTTGAAAGAAGATCATCGTAGCATGTCTTTATGGGTTCTGGACAAAATTATATCAAAAGTAATTACCACGTTCAATACAGTATTGTTATTGGGCCAATAACTGAACCTGCACAATTGACTCCTACAATGGTTAGTTGGTTACTTATTCTAAATGTATACCATATCCTCCTCTATTAAGGTTCAATGCAAAAATAACAAAGAAAATGTTTACTTTTCTCGCCATGGTGGACTGAGCTAATGCTGGATAATATAGAGATCATGCTTGTAATACCCGTAGCCCCTTCTCTTCTCTCTCCTTGTAGTTCCAGAGTGGTATTTACTGATGGATAAGCATGATAGATGGTGATGCTTTAACTGATTTTATGTTATCTTAGTTTGGAGATGCTATGTGGTCCTGACGGTGAGCTTCCTGAGAAATTGAGGAATTTGGAACCCCGCCTTCTTGAGCATGTTAGTAATGAGATTATGGATCGGGATCCTAATGTTCGTTGGGAAGATATTGGTATCACGAAATCCTTCCACAGCATCTTATTTCATTCCAATTATCAGAGCAATTTCCTGTACTTAATCTTCTAAATATAATTGCTTGCCAAACATGTTGCAGCCGGCTTGGATCATGCCAAAAAATGTGTGACAGAGATGGTCATATGGCCTTTATTACGGCCTGACATTTTTAAAGGGTGTCGTTCACCAGGGAGAGGTCTTCTTCTTTTTGGTCCACCGGTATGTCCTGAATGCAAATAAATTATGCAATTCATTGCTTTTTACTATTATTTCATTTCAGTAATTCCTGTGTTTAGGGAACTGGAAAGACAATGATCGGAAAAGCTATTGCTGGAGAGGCAAAAGCAACCTTTTTCTACATATCTGCCAGTTCATTAACTAGCAAATGGGTACGTCTGTATATACCAAATTTCTCCATTTTCTATGGTGGTTCATCTACTGAATTGGTAGTTTCTGATTTTTTTTTTCTTAAGCACCTGGTCATTTCTAAAACACTCGAGTTAGTCCGCGGAAAATCTAATTAGGTTATGAATCTGAAATTCCTCCATATTTCCTGTAGAAATACTCTATGAAATTAATTTTACTTCTGTTTTTTGGGTGCTGTAAAAGAAAATTAATTTATAAAAAGGGATGGGCTTCAGCATTTTAACAAAATTTTTTAGAGTTTCACTTTTTATTTTTTGGCCTCCAAAAACAGATTTACAACTACTAGCTAATACTTATCTCTCTTTCATTAAGCAAAGGCATTACAGACAATTGCATTCATCATTCATGTTTGTCCAACTTCACTCTACTCCAGCTTGACTCTGGCTCCATCCTCTGCTCTCCAACTCAACTCTGCTTAATATTGTAGCTTAAGAGATTACAAGTTCTTTTAGTAAAAATGTTATAGCAAAATTTAAAAAAGAAAAATGGAAGAATTTGTGCTAATAATTTCACCTTGATAATTGGTATTGATCTAACCGTACTTTGTAGATACACATGTTAACTTCTGAATATTTTACTTTTGCGAGTGTAGATTGATCAGGGTTAAAATTTAGCTAATGGTTCTGTTTGGACTTGCCAACAGCAGGAATTTACCCATTAGTATGAATTTCTTCAACTTGGACTCCGTCTCTACTCCACTTGTTCACATATTTTACCCTAACTGTCTATCTAATGTAATTCTGCCAAGGAAATAAAAATGAGAGAAAATGATAGGAAATAGAAATGGGAGAAAATGATAGGGATTATTTCACTTTGTATGTTGTTTATTACTGTAAAGTACATTGGAAAAAAATGCCTGTTAACTTTTTAACTAATTAACTTGTGAGTGTAGATTGGTGAAGGTGAAAAGTTAGTGAGGGCCCTGTTTGGTGTTGCCAGTTGTCGTCAGCCAGCTGTAATTTTTGTTGATGAAATAGATTCACTGCTATCCCAGGTAAAAATGAATTTGCAGTTTTTATACCCGTTGTTGGCACTTTTCAAAGAGCACATTGATTCTATATGATGGAAGATCAATTCAAGATTTTAATATTGTTTGATGATTTAGGATATTCTAATTTTGAGGAAGTGTATGATTTAGAGGATTTTGATGCTAGTTAAGATTTTGTTAATGAAATTAGGATATCTATTGGTTTTGCTTAATTAAATTGTTGAAAATTTATGCTTATTAATTTTCTGTTTCACAATGGTTTATCACATATCTCACTGCATCCGAGTATGTTGTTTAAAGTGCAGTATGGCTTCGAAGTTTGGATTGAAAATCATGTAAATTGTTTTCTAGATTTTTCTTTTTGGCTCCTTTCCTTCTCTTCATTTTCTTTGTCCTTATTATTCTATATTGGTATAAGAGGTTGCTTGTTTCCAATTATACATATTTCCCATGGATGCTGCTTCCCATCTACATGCAGGGCCACTACATCCATTGCCAATGGCGCTTTGGATTTCTTTGTATATGAATCATTAGCTTTTCCTTGTGTGTAGGATGTTAAACTTAAATTTATGTTGCAGCGTAAATCAGAAGGTGAACACGAATCAAGTAGGCGACTCAAAACACAGTTCCTCATTGAAATGGAAGGCTTTGACAGTGGCAGTGAGCAAATTTTACTCATAGGTAATAGCTGAAGCCCTAAATTCAACTATCCTGCAATCCTTTCTCTCCTTTTTTCTCTCCCGTCTTGGTGTGCCATAGTTATAGTTGCCAGAGATTCTCCTCTTTTTATGCTATAGTGTACTATAGGTGTAGAACCTGAAGGATTTGGAGTTGTAAATAGTTTGGAAACAGCTTGTATTGTTAACATTCTCTTATTTTTACATCTCAAATTTTGCACTTGGGTTTAGTGGCAAGGACATCTACGACACTAGAGAGAAAATGCCTCGTACCTTTTATTATATTTTAACTTTTGATCTGCAGTTCTTGTTTACTAGGCAATGTACAAGAGCAACAAGTTAAAAATGGCCTTAATTGCGTCGCCCTTGCTTTTCAAACCCATTTCAATCTCTTGTTTATTTAAGTAGTTTTTTTTTTTTTTCCTTTCCTTTCGCTGAATTAATTTGCTTTGCAATTTTCAATATTATTTTTGGTCCTGTACTTCCATATCATGCAAAAGTTCTATAGCAATTGTATTGCCACTTAATAGATGGATGTGTGATCCAGGAGCAACAAATCGACCCCAAGAACTTGATGAAGCAGCCCGGAGGCGACTTACCAAAAGGCTTTATATACCTTTGCCTTCATCAGGTGCAAAACTCAACACCATTGATTTTGCAGATTCTTAACTTCAATCATTTAGCAAAGAAGTTAACCTTCTCTTATTGGGATTGAAGAAGCAAGAGCCTGGATTGTACGTAATCTTCTAGAAAAGGATGGTCTATTTAAGCTGACGAAGGAAGAAATTGATAGCATATGCAATCTGACTGAAGGTATATTGTGTATACATTTCAGAGTTACATACAAAAGTTTCTTCCTGATATTTTGAACTGAATTATTTAATCTGATCTTCCTGTCAATCGGAAATCATTTTTCTGAAGTTTTTCCTGACGTGGAATTGTATTGTAGGATACTCAGGATCAGACATGAAAAACTTGGTGAAGGATGCATCTATGGGCCCATTGAGAGAAGCTCTTAAACAAGGTATAGAAATTACAAAGCTGAAAAAGGAAGATATGAGACCGGTTACCCTTCAGGTAACAATCCTGGGCACTCATAATTTTACCTGCTCAATTCAGATGATTATAAACAGTACAATTGTTGATATTGAAATTGTTTTGTCCTCTATATACAGGACTTTGAAATGGCTTTGCAAGAAGTGAGACCGTCTGTTTCTTTGAGTGAACTAGGCACATATGATGAATGGAACAAACAATTTGGAAGCTTATCACTCTAGTATATACGGTCTCATCACTATAAGGTAGACAAAAAAAAAAAAAAAAAAAAACCGTTTTTGATCCCTGACATTTATTAAGACATTGGTTCAAAATATTTACAATACATGTAAAGCGTATTTCCACACATAAGATTGCTGCTGTAACCACTGATTTTTTGTCTTTTTACAAAGCAAGAGATCAGGCTATTGTTGCAACGAAAGCAGGTACGCACGATTTGACCTTTATATATACATAAAGAAGTGCTAATTTAAAAGTTGGCAAAATAATAATCATAATAATAAATAAAGTGAGTGCTTGACCAGGACTTTATATTGTAAAATGTTGATTAACTTGCCTGAGCATTTCATTACCCCTTTAAAATTATCTACAGCATGTGAAATAATCGTTCCACTCACGCATGTGCCTCTGACCTTTTCTTTTTTTCTAAAACGAAATAATATAGAGCACAACCCCTTTTTCTTCCCGTCCAGCAAGTGACAAATCCTATCGATTTTTTTTATCCATTAGAAATAATGGTGAATAATTTAATTTGATGATTATGATTAGCGGTGTTAGTCAAATGTATGCACGTGTATATATTCTTAGTATTTAATGCTCAATAGAGCATACTTGTGTTTAATTTACATGTTTATTAATAATGACAAATAATGACATGTTACACCTTCCATCAATTCTAAAATATGTTTGAATCACTTATTTTAATTAGAGTCAATCGTACTTATCTTCAGTCCTCTTTCGAACCACTACTTTTAAACCCCCGGCCATGTGAGCCGTCAACCGAGGCACAAAGACCGGCTTGTCTGAACTAACAGGTCTAATTTCAAACTCCCTGAGAATACAAGCCATCACGTATTTCATCTGACTGAAAGCCATTTCCTTCCCCAAGCACACCCTTGGACCGGCTTGAAAAATTGGGAACTTGAAAGGGCATATCTTCTTCAATGAGCTTCTCTTTCCCGTTTCAAGAAACCATCTGTCTGGTCTGAAATCTAGCCAATCCTTTCCCCATAATGCTTCCATTCTCCCCATCCCATACGGAAAGTAGGTCACTCTATCTCCTGCTCGGACAGATGTTTTATCTGGCAATAAGTCGTCCACAAGGGCGTGCTTCGAGTCCCAGGCTACTGGTGGGTAGAGTCTCATTGACTCGCAGAGGCATGCCTTCAACAATTTTAACTCCTTCAGTGAATCATAATCTGGCTTTTTTTTGGTCTTAACTTTTGTCTCTTTCACTACTGCTTGCTCTATATCTGGATGACAGGAGAGCAACCAAAAAAGCCATGTCATTGCGGCTGAAGTTGTATCTCTTCCTGCCATGACAAAACTAATCACCATGTCTCTTATCACCTTCTCCTCATGGCCAGCAAATATGAGCCGAGAAAGAAAATCATCCAAGTCATTTTCCCCTCTTTCTTCCATCATCTTCTTCCTGTTGACAATAATCTCGCCAACATATTGATGAACTTCTTCGACAGCATCCTTAAGTTTTCTTTCAGATCCAATACCAAGCCATCTCTTGATCTTCCAAACTACAAATAAAGGCGCAGCTGCCCTCCTTGCACAGATATCCGATGCCACGTCGAAAGCTCTTGCAAGAGGTGGCGTAGGTAGAGAAGGATCTAAACTACATCTATCGACTCCCAATGATACCTTACATACCATGTTGAATGCGAGCCGTCTTAGCATCTCTTGCAGGTCCACCACCTCTTTTCTTGCTGCCAGTGACTCGAAAACTGGCAACAAACCTTTATGTACCTCTTCTTCCAATGTGATCATGAAAAATTCTCGCAGCGACTTAGCTGTAAACTCATGGCTAGCTAGCTTGCGTTGTGTACGCCAAAGCTCACCGTCAACATTGAATATGCCATAGCCAAGAAAATCCCCAAGAATTTCTGTAAAAGGCTTGCCCTTGGGGAAGTTAATAAAGTTGGTTTTGAGCATATACTCGACATTTTCAGAGTTAGCAGTGACTATAGTTCTACGTGCACCAAGCCTATTCACAACAATGGTGTTGGTTGGTGATTCTGCAAGCAATTGTGTATACCAATCTAAGAGACGTGTCTGGTTTTTGTAGAATGAAATCAAACATCCAATTATAGGATAGGTTGGCGGGCCGTGGCCGGAAACTTGCCGGAATTTGCATAAGAAAACATGGAGAAAATAGAGCAAAGTCATATATAACAACAGAAGGAGAGACAGGAATTGCCATGTCAAGAGGGACATGAAAGTTGCCATCTTGACATGCAGAAAGGAGAAATGGTAGAATGTTATGACTTTTTCTCTATAGTCTATTCTCTTGCATTACCAATATAATCAAAACTTCTTTAAGCCCTCTCGTAATGAACATTAGGTATTTATATATATATTTCCATAAATATGTTTAATATTGATCATTGTTTTTCTACTAATAGTTTTATCATTACCTCTATTTGTAGTCGGTGTAGTTGTTATTTGGAAATAACAGCATAATTTCTGATATTTTATATCTTTCATTTTTTAATTAATCTTGGATATTCTTTTCTAAGTAATGCCATATACGTGTCATATAGTATCATTTATTTTCTTTGTCAGCTTTTTTTTTTTCAATTAAACTAATGATCAATGAGAGAATCAAACTGTCTGAGAGAGACAAGACCATAAATAAACAATTTTATGAGAAAAAATAATAATTTTCTTTCATTTCTTACAATCACATGTTCAATATTTTTTTATTTATTTTTTTAGATGGGTAGATTTGAAAAGAATTGCCGGCACAGGGATTCCAAATTAAATAACTAATTGAAATTTAAGTGTTTTTAAGTTAATTAGTGGTTCAAATTATATAAAAAAACAAATACAAATTTAAAACATTAAAATTTAAACTAATAGCAAACAAAAGTAATCATTGGGTAGGTAAACATTTTTCAATTTTATATGAACTCCAATGTAATTCCCCTTTATAAAAAAAAAATAGGAAATGCTGAAAGGAAAAAAAAACATCTTTAAAACTACAATGACAGTTTAAAGAAAAAATAATTTAAAAATATAAAGAGTTGACCTAATTTATAATGAACAGTTCTTTCATTGATAATTTCAATACAAAATATGCAAAATACTTTTTTTTTTTTTCCTCGTTATTTTTTTTTTTTTTTTGTCAATTTGAATATCATTCAAAGTGAAACTAGGACAAGCAGGAATGCAGTACAAGCTAAGGGCTTATGCTCCATGCACTACCTTCACAAAGAGAATTCAAAGAACAATCACCCTATTGATTCACTCCTAAACATAGGGGTTCTCAGGACAAGAACCACTTAAAGTCGGAGCTAAGAACTCAAAGCAAGTGACTTTGGATGGGAAATGAAACACTATAGAAGAAACAAACAAAGAAAATACCATGGCCATTTACTACTGTCCATAAATAATGGCCAATACTAAACCGAAAAATATACAAAAAAAAAAAAAACTTAAAGAGCTAGAACAGTCTTTGCAGCCTCTGGCCCTCTTCCATGGTTGCCATAAGATTAATAACCATCAATGTCGAGAGCTTGTTGTTGTTTCATGGAACCCAGCTGCACAAAACCAGATCAACTTTGCTGCCTCTGGATCTGTTCAAGCACTGGAAAAGGAGTTTCCTTCGAGAGAGAAATGATGATTGATAAGGTTCATCATATGAGAAGCATGATTCCTGATCCAAATCTTGAAGATCGCTGCAAAATGAGAGAGATCTGTACAAGAGAAATAAAACCACAAGAGAAACTAACAGAATAAAGGGTATATAACTAGTACCCTTAGACTAGGAAAAGCTCTATTAAATAGAATTATTTATATATATTAACACTAGAAAGAAAAGTTTTTGGTGGTTTTTTGGCCAAAAAATCACCAAAACCAGATTCCAAAGGAAGAAGACGGAGTAATAGTACACAAAAGCTATTAGAGGCTATGAGAGGCTGTGAGGCTATCAGAGGCTATCATTTTTTCGTGAATCTTTTTAGACCATTTTTATGTAATTAATTTTATAAGTTGAACCAAAACATAAAGAGACGATATATTATCATTCTTGGAGCTAACAGGAAATTTGTATGTCTTTATTTGAAGCCATTATTGTAACACCTTACCCTACCAATACCTTTGTTAGAAAGTCGCACATTTGACATTCCTTGTGAGACCTGCAACACGTGGCCTCAATTCACCATAACACGTGTTCTAATTAGAAAGAAAATAAATTCTTTTAAGAACACAACCATATGCCATGCAACTTCACACTCATCACACATATCAAATAAGTATGCAATGTATAACAATATCAAACTCAACCCAAAACACATACTTATATAAATGTGGCTTAAAATCGAT